>CBVK0103233131.1:0-15108 GCA_900067695.1 Picea abies
AAACTTCCTATAAAAACTTGCAAGACCATGAAATATCCTTACCTCAAATACACTCCTCAGAGTTGACCAATTCAAGATTTCTTACACCTTCTTTGGATCCATCTTCAGTCCTTCTTCTAAGATTACAAATCTCAGATATATCCGTTCCCTTTTCATGAAACTACACTTCTTCAAGTTTATCAACAATTTCTCCTTCTGTAGAGTACTCAACACCATCTTGAGATGCTTCAAATTTTCTTCCTTACTCTGACTATAAATCATAATATCATCAAGAAACACTATCACAAATTTTCTTGTATATTATTTTAAGACTTCATTCATTAACCTCATGAATTTGCTTGGTGCATTTGTGAGCCCAAAGGGCATCACCAACCATTCATACAATCCATTGTTATTTTTAAATGTAGTCTTCCATTCATCCCCCTCTCTAATGCTTATTTGATGGTATCCACTCTTCAAATCAATTTCAGAAAAATACTTTGACCCACTCAAACAATCCATCAAATCATATATACAAACTAATGGAAATATGTACCTGATAGTGATCTTATTTATTGCTCTGGAATTAGTACACATGCGCCATTCACCACCCTTCTTTGGACTGATCACTACTGGTACTGCACACGGACTTAGGATCGTCTTTACTAATCCTTTGTCTAATAACTCATGTACATGGCTTTTGATTTCTTCATTTTCTTGAGGAGTTAGTCTATAAATTGATTTATTAGGCATACTTGCACTAGGTATCAAATCAATATGGTGAATGATACTTCTTACATGTGGTAAAAGATTTGGTAATTCATCCAAAATAATATCAACATAATCATCAAGCATAATTTTAATTCCAGCAGGAAAATCATCTAAATTTGTTGAAGTCAAAATTACCTATGGTTTACCAATGACAGTAAAATGTAGCTCCTCCTTCCTCTAGAATTCATGCAACAATTCTTTCCCACTCATCAAAAGAATATTAGTTCCAGGTTATTCTTTGACTGCTTCATCTTTCAAAGGTAACGATACATGAGTTTTCCCATCCTTTTCTAAGGAATAAGTATTCCTTTTTCCATCATGAATGGCCTTCCTGTCATACTTCCAAGGTCTTCCCAGCAACACATGGAAAAATTCCATTGGAATTATATCACATAATACCACATATTTTTATGTACCAATCTGTATCTCCACTTTGCATTTCTCCTTCACCAAGAGTTGTTGTCCTTTCTGCAACCAAGAAACTCTATAAGGAGTAGGGTGTTCCATCTTCACCAAACCCAACTTCTCTACCATCTCTGTGGAGACTTAATTATTAGTACTCCCACTGTCAATCACTACTTTACAACACTTCCCTTTAGACTTGCACATAGTCTTAAACAAGTGTTTCCTTTGAGCTGGTTCACTCACCTATTTTTCTTCTTTAAACAAAAATATTTTCAACAACAAATACTCTCCTGCCTCAGATGGTTCTTCCTTTCCTACTACCTCATGGTTTTCTTCTTTAGCCTCTTCTATGTTCACATTCCTTGATTTGTTGATTTTTTTTTAGGACAGTCCCATGACATGTGTCCTAATTCAACGCGTGTATAACATCTAATTTCTCTTCCTATACCCCTTCCTCTAGATCCAAATATCCTTCCACTAAATTCTCCTCTCTGTTGTGACTGACTGCTAGAGCCCTTTGTTTCATTCTTAGCATTCTAAAATCTTACTTTATTAGAAGATCCTCTTCCTCTTGCTGGACCTTTCCCTCTGTTTCTTTGATTCTTCTTCCTTACCATCTTCTCCTCTTCCTTCAAGGCTTCCTCGTAAGCATCCTCAATAGTCCTCAAAGTCAACAAGCTGATTTCATCCTATAATTCATATCTTAAGTCATTTATGCATCTAGCCACTTTCTCCACATCGTATTCTACATGTCTATCTCTTATACATAACCTGTAAAATTCCTCTGTATATTCTTTAACTGTCAATCCTTTTTGTCTTAAATTTTGCAGTTGCCTAAAGAGATTAATCTGATTATCATTTGGCATAAATTTTATTTTTATCTTACAAACCATTTTATCCCAATTCTTTAGCTCGGACTTACCTTTTCTTTCTATGGATGTCTGCAACTCATCCCACCATATGGTTCCATGTCCCTTTAGCTTTGTTTATGAAAATATTAGTTTCTTCTTATCTTCAACCTCTTCAAAATCAAAGTACTTGTCCATGGCACTTATCCAGTCCATTAGTTCTTCTACATTCAAATTCCCTTCATACATAGGTACTTCAACCTTTGGTTTGCCACTATCCTTTACCAACATTCTGAAAACTTTGTTTTCTTCAGTGTCTTCTTCTGCTTCCTCATCATAAGATTATTCTTCAACACCGACATTTCTATCATCAAGGTCTCTCCTCTTAGAAGTTTCCATTGCTTCCATTCTTACCCAAAGGTGTCTAATTTATTCAAGTAACATTGCATTGGCTACAGGTCTTCCCTAACATATGCCAACATTGCCTCTTACTCTTCTCCTTGGTGGCATACTTGCTGAAGTTTAAAACATAACTCTTGTTTTCGTTGCTCTCATACCAAATTATATCCTACCAAGGCAAAATATTTGCTACAATAACAAAGGATGTAATCCATTTCCTTTAAAATTCCTTTGTGGACAGGATCAAACAAGGTTTTGTAAATATAAACTAACAAATAGTTCCACAATTCATAATTTCAAAGGTGTTGGAATTCAAATTAAACCCAAAACAATGTTACACAGGGTTAAGCCCCTTGTTCTCCGCACTCTTCATACATATGATCTGGGGCTATGATCTATGGCTGAATTTTTTTTAATAAACCATCAGACTTAATTCCGTAAACAATATTACATATAATTTCAGGTCCGCACAGTACTCGGCCCCACTAGTACCTTTTTCAATCTTTGTTGCAATAACCACCATCCGATCTGAGATCGGATTCCAAAATGAAATTTAATAAAATATTTCGGTCCTGACTCCTTGGTTAACTCCCAATCAACTCCACGCTCTGAAATACTTCTTAACTATTGATTTAGTCCTTGTTTAGATTGACAATTCAAATAGAATTAAACTCTGCAAAACCTGAATCGTTCAAATGTTGGGGGATTTGTTTTTTTATGAAAATGAATACTTCAAAAGGTCTTGTTGTTGGGTAAGTGTGAATGCATGTACAATGGAAAGATGTGATGTAGGAGGACTTGAGATGCCCATTCATCACTAATTCAACCCCAATTAATGTTTCTAATGGATCTTTCAAGAACAACACAATGGTGATATATAAAGAGAATCTTCCAAGGACTATTGGGGTAGGATGAAATAGATGGTTGTTATGTATCATGACATTTTCATGGGTCACCAATGTAATTCAAATAGAGGTTGAAAACCACCAATTCAAATGAGATCCATAATCCAAAGTGCATGAGAGTCATTGGTTCAACAATTTATAGTAGTAATGACTCATTCACTCCCAATGTCAAGTTCTCAAGAATGGAGTTCCATCCAAAGTGTGTGCATAATTCACCCATAGAAGGATGAAGAAAAACCTTCTAGTTGAGATGACTATTGAAGCATCAAACCTCCCGACTATTCTCTGCATGATTTATAATTGTAATCAATATATCCACACAATTTCATTTAAAATATTCAAGACATGAACAACTAAATGGTTTCTTGCCTCTTCTATTTGAGTTATATAAACTTATGAAGATAACATGAGAAATTTTTTTATGGAGAAAAAATATAATCTGAAAAATAAAAAACATTGATAATAAAACATCGAGTGATGGGTTTGGAGAGGATCATATAATCCCATTAAAAAATATTATTGGAAGTTATAGAAGTATATTTTAATTGAAATTAATATAAATTTCTTACTGATTATGAAGTTATACTCTTTATCAGACATCACTTTCTTTTTCACCATAATGATTCCTATCGATCTAACCACATTGATTGCCCATATTCCAACATTTGACAACGAGGATTTGTTTTCGTAACCAATACTACAACATACACAAAAGGAAAACTATAATCTCGCAAGAGATCAATAAAATGTTGTAGAGTGGGTTCTTCCAAAAACTAAATGTCAATGATATTCACACAACTTTATATGCACCCAAAAATATTTTTGAGGGCTTAGTATAAATATTTTCCAATGGTGGAGAATTTTAATGTATTTCAAGAGGTATTTTGTGTACATGATTCCACCTTCACATGCCATGATTTCAAGAATGAAAGAAAATGGTGGCATGAACAAAAGAAAGGATAATTTAAAGAAAATCCAAACCAAGACTCACATTTGTAGAGATGGATCTAATGAATAATTTTGAACTCAAATTTATCACCCTCCACTTTGTTTTTCAAGTAAAATACCATGTTTTTTTTTCCATTTGAGGGAAGAGAATATGAGGCAAGCAGGTAGACAGGTAGTCTCACTCCCATTCCATTTCATATCAACTGCTAGGTTTGTTACTGCATGGGATTCAAAAACCAAGCAGACTGTGGGTCAGCAAAGCAATTATTCAAAGACAATAACAATTAAGTGCACGCTAATAGGAGAAGAATCAAACCTTGAACCTCAATGGTATTCTACTGAGAAAAATAAGGGAAGGACTAAACTTTATCTCCAAAATCACAGTTCTCGTCTTCTCTCTTGGCCTACTTCTCCCCAAGTTCATACCAAACATAAATATAAACCCAGAAATAACCAAATGGAGACTCCAATGTGTTGATGCCTATATTGATGGGAATGGGGATTTGTCTCTTGTTTCTAGTTGCACGTGTGTTTTTTCTTTTGCTACTACTTCGATGGGTAGCTTTGTTGGTGACATCTTCCTCCTTCCAACTTACAAATTGCAATCTCCAATTATGACAAATAGGTTGCAGATAGATAAGTCATGACAAATCCACATTAAATACTTGGAGAAGTTACATGTGTCCATTTAGGGCCCTCAATTTGTGAAATATAATCCATATGACCCATCCATTTCCAGTTAATGCTCCATAGCATACTATTCATATGATGGTAATAATTTAGTCACTGTGTGAAAACTTGCAATTTTGACTCTAGGCTTGTTTGGTCTAGGGTTATGCTCAAGGTTTGCAATTTGGACTCGTAAAGTCTAGATGTGAAATCTAATAAAAAGTCAACAGAAGGAGTTTACTGTAGTTCTTCCGACAAAATTGATTTCCATAGTTTTCTAAGGACGGATTCATGTATAAGCTTGGAACCAATCACGAAACTTCAACCCTTGACACCTCAATCTTAACCATCATCTAGTTCTAATGGTATTACACACACAAATACTTTTGATATTCAACAAACCATTTATTCTACAGTCAAGGGACCGGATTTTAGTTTTTTTTTTCCTGACCCAACATACTCAATTGAAAAAATTCAGATTGAAAAAAATAAATCTGAATTTTCATCTATCACATCTATTTGAAATGCCCAATTTGAATTTCCAATTATAGAGCAACGTCTTTTCCTTATATGTCTCCTTTAAAATGGGCAAATAACCAAGATCTTCACTAGACTCTCCCCATGCATGAATTAATTACAAAATTGTGTTTCGGTGATCGACAATGGTGTGTGGATTGTCAATCATTTTGACCATCTTGTCCAAAACTCTCTTAGAAGCTACCTTGGAGAACACCTTATCACATTTAATGTCACAAGTATCGAGGAGAATGAGAGACAATTATTGAACAATGGGGTGTTTCACAGTGATCCAATTCTTAATTCCCATAACAACATCCTAATTGTTGAGTTTCCCACTATTGAGCATATCATAGAGCCTCAAATTTCCAACCTAGTCGGGTTCTTGGAAGTAGCCTCCTCCAAGGAGCATATCATAGAGCCTCAAATTTCCAACCTAGTCGGGTTCTTGGAAGTAGCCTCCTCCAAGATCTCGTCGGCCTATCTCTGCACTTGTAAAATCAGATTTGTTTTTCTGGACATTCTACTCATTCTGGAGCTCATCTTTCGACCCACCTTGGCCCCTCCCTCCACAATGTTCTCTTAGAAAGAGTTGGATTTCTCCATTTTTAAACCCTCTTAAAACTTAGAACCTTGGTACATAAATTCTAATATTGAAGGCTTCCAAGTGAAAAGAGAGACTGCAGGTTCAACCATGGTTACATAAACAAGATGCTACAAACCAAGGCTTGAATTCATTTGGACCACAAATGATAAGAGGATAAGTGGATGAGGGAAATGGTAGTTTGCAAGACCTTATAATGAAGTGGTAGATGATGGATTGTGGTTTGTGTTGAGCACTCAACACACCCTAAAAATCCTCTACCAATTTTTTGATTTTTTGGGTACCACTTGAGTCAGTTTCCCATTATTGAGTGACTTGGTTCTTATCTGTTTCTTTCTTGATTGAGGCTTTGCACGTTTCTATTTCTATTGTTTCTTGAAGGATAAGTACGTGTTGTTTTGGTTTGAAATGCTTGTCATCGTGTTTTCCATTGATTGAGCTCACTGCAGGTCAGACAAGCCTTTTTTGTATGCACAGGAAACGCCCGTGGACAGACACAACAATCTAGAGTGGTCAATTTCGGATTCGAATTGTGGGAATAGACAGGTTGACTTTTGATGGTAGAGATCCATCAAGCCAATCAGATTGATGGTTTTCTTGCATTCAGAGTGTCGAAATCGTGTGGGGTTTAACATCAAGAATTACCTGAAGAGAAAGAATTACTTGAATTCCCGAAGAGCCAAAATCCTAAAGACCCGAAGAGCCTAAGAGTCAAAATTTTGAACTGTCAAAGATTCAAAGTAAAGAGAGACTTCCACGTCACTTTGGGCCCATAGTACTTCGGGAGAACTTCATGCCTCATAGTCCAAAACTCCCGAAGCCCGAAGTGTCGAAGCACATGGCACACTTATCAGTCATGACACGTGCCACTCATTCCAGGTCATTTGGTTGTGTCATTTGACCATTTCCACCTGACATGTGTCACCCTTCTTTCCATGACACATCAACATCTGTGACATCATATGACATTAGGCCACCATGTCACTTTGGGCTCATACGACTTTGGGAGATTTCCAAGCATGACATTCATAAACTCCTGAAGCCCGAACACCCAAAGTCCCGAAGTGAATCTGGACCATCCATCAATGAGGACATGTAGTGAAAGATCCCCCACTTTGGATATACACCAATTCGGAGGCTTGCCCAAGCAAAGAGATGAAAACTCCCAAATCCTAGACTCCCAAAGTGAATTTGGACCATCCAGAGCCAGAGGCCACATGGAGGCAGATCTCTCACTTCGAAAATACGACACTCTGGAGGATGGTTAGAAATTTGCATTATAAATTCTCAAAGCTTGAACTCCCGAAGTAATTGTGGACCGTTGATCTCAAATCAACCAATTTCATTGATCCTTGCAGCAGGTAAGGAAGGAATATCACCCGAATCACAGATTGTGACACGATCGATGACCACACTCCTTTACGGGGACATAAATTGCTCGAACGTTAATTTTCCAAAGCAATCCCGCAATTGGAACCATGGTATTGTTGGAAGGGTACATGGAAACTTGTGGGGGATTGGAGGCCCAAAGGTGGTGTGGACCCAAATCACCCTCGACAAATTCCGCAGTCACATCTTGACCATCCATCAGTAAGGACACGTGGAGGCAGATCATTCACTTCAGCGATTTTCCTCTAGGATATTTCCAAGCACAACATTTACAAACTCCCAAAGCCTGAACTCCTGAAGTGCATTTGGATTGTCCAGATCCAGAGGCCACATGGAGGCATATCCCTCACTTTGAAAGTACGACACTCCGAAGGATGGTAATAACTGTGCAGTGAAACTTCTGAAGCCTGAACTCCCGAAGTGATTGCGGACCATCAATCTCAAATCAACCAGCATCGTTGATCTGTGCAGCAGGTAAGGAAGGAATATCACCCAGATCACATATTTTAATCATATCGATAGCCATAATCCATTGCGGGGATGTAAAATACCGGACGTTAATTTTCTAGAGAGGTCCCACAATTGGAACAATGGTATTGTTGGAAGGGTACATTGCAAAAAAATGGGGAATTGCAGGCCCAAAAGTGGTGTGGACCCAAAAAACCCTTGACAACTTCTGCAATTATGTGCTTATATGAAACCACGTCACCTCCACGTTACTGCATCACCTCCACTCACACTCCCTCTATTGCTCAACTTTAGCCACTTATTCTCTGTGTAACTCCCACGTTGATCGCCTCGGCAACATCCCTTTTCTCCATATCAATGGTTCTTATCGCATCCTAGACCCCCTCGACCTTTCTACCTTTATCATTGGGGGGGGTTCTAAGAAAGTAGTTTCCCCACTGTGGGCCCTACCTAACGTGGTAGATCCTCAGGATTGCAGGCCCCCCCTCTCTAATCTGCTTATCGCCTACCTCCCCCTCTGGAATATTGTCGGATTGCCTCTCAATACTGCCCCTTTCACCACGCGCTATCTATCCTCCACTCAGGCATGTCACTTCCACTCCCCTCCACTTCATTTACATCAACATCGTCCACCTTCATGTGTCATGTCTTCCTACTGGACGTCCGCCTCCATGTCTTCCTGTTCATAACTAGTTCATCATAGTGAAAGCAAGGAGAAGGGTTACTTACAGTCGATACAGAGTGTGTTTAGTTTCCAAAAGGTCAAAAACAGACAGAGAGTTAATTCTTAGTGATAGGTCAATGCAGGTTGGTTCCATAACACTTCAACAGACTCCCTCTTCCTCAAGCAGAAATCTTCTCATGTAGCCAGTTGTCTCCAGTGGCCTTCAATGGCTCATAGGCATGCCATTACTCAACATAGAGCTCTTCTCTATCACTCCAAGGCTTATTTTCTGTCGAGTCAATTCCTCCAACACATGCATCAGCTCTGTCTCAGAGACAGTAGTGGTTTTCAATTGATTAATTCCAACATTTTCTTAGATTAGATACAAGAGTGGTCTTCTGTCTGTGATGAGAACCACTCTTGTTGATTAAGTCCAGAGTCATAGTCAAAGTTAATAATTTGTTTTACGAACATTTACCTAAAATTAGGTCTCAGTCCCCTAAGCACGAGAACCTTTGCAACTCTGTTAAATAGGGGGTCTTTGAATGTTTTCATGGTCGATTGTTTTGGAAAATACGCTCATTTTTTTATTGTAAATAACTATTTCAGAGCTACCTTGATTGAGAAATCCTATTCAGGACTTGAGACATATTTTTTTTGTTTTTCATCAAAGGTGTGTGTGAATGGATCTGAAGAAGAATTGTTTCTGATTTTATCTCATGAATGGATTTTGTAATGAGTGAGAGCCTATGAATCTGTTTATGAGTTATCTGATTCAATATTTTTATGAGTTCTTGTCTTTAATGATGAAAAGTAAATCGTTGTGTTAATATGTGGTTGATGATTAGAGTGAAGGAAACTATTTGTCTTGCCATCGTTTATCGCATGTATGTTCTCTTTCAATAATTGTATCTCAGTCAATAATTGTAACACCATCAGGTTAATGTATTAGTAATAGTCTTGTTGTAGGTGTAAGAATCATCATCTGCATGTTTGAGCATGTGGGTTATCCCAAGCTCAGCCTTCTCCAGTAGTTAATCTTTCCCACTTTGTTAACCGGTTGGATTATACCATCTTTTATCTTGTATTAGACCCACCTATAAGAGAAAATACAAAAAAAAGAACGCTCAAACTAAAGGAGGAGCTTTCACTAGAAAACATCTTGGAAATCACTACGTAAATCCCATTGATTAATTGGTCGGATCGCAAGATCTGGAAAACCATTCCACCATTAAATGCTACATAGTCTAATTGGGCCTCAGTGATGGGTTTGGTTCCTATTTTTGATTTAAATGGATTTAGGACCCCTCAACAGAATTGGCACTAGAAGGAGGGCCTGAAGATGAATGGTTGACAATATTTTTTACAAATTTTTTTACATGGCCTGTAGATTCAAAACATCCCACATGCATGGCTAGTAATTCCCAAGAAAACCCACACACGTTGAGTACTCCTAAAACGAGTAACTCACCCCGGCCATAGGAAGAACATCTATTCCCTGAGATACCTTATGCTCTTCCTCACAAGGAGTTGAACCAATTCAGAAGAATCACAAGAGATTATGCCCGAAAGATCGTTTCACTACCCTTATCTCCATTACTTCCTCAAAGAAAACAAGTAAGCAGACCAGTGGTAGAGTCCCCCGACCAGGTTTTTGTGCACACAGTAGAAGACCTAATAGATTTTTCTCTCATTCTAATCCTTGAAACACCAGCCGACAACTTCTCCAAGCCCAATGATTTTTCCAACGAGGAAGGGTTTAAATTTGAACGCTCAGTTTCGGGATCAGAGGACATGGAAGATAACAACAATCATAATGAATAAAGGGAAAACCCACCTTAGAATAATCAACCTTGGTTGTCCAGAGATGCTCTGGCCATCCCTGGACGAGTACATAACCTTCCCCGACATCTAGAGAAGTAACTCCCTAAATTTGGCCCGAAAACCTCCGGATTTTCTGAAGACCATATCAAAAAATTCATACTAGCTATTAGACTGATGAATGTCCAACATGAAGACATAGTATTGAGGAATTTCCCCTATACTTATGAGAATTCAGCCTCCACGTGGTATTTTAACTTACTTGTAGGATCCATAACCAGTTGGATGAAGTTTTAGAAGGATTTTCTAGATAAATTTGCAGAAGAAACCACTACAGGAGCTTTGATGGCCAAGTTGTTCACCGCCACCATGAGTTCAAAGGAGAAGGTTAAAGACTTCGATGAAATATTCACCACTCTGTTAAGAAAATTCCAACCTGAAGCTAAACCCACTTAGGAGTTGCAAATCGAAGTATATTGTAATGCTCTCCCAACTTCTATTTCCATGTTTGTGAAGAGGGCTACCAAAGCAACCTTAACTGAGAATTTTGAAGAAGCGAAAACAATAGAGTTCCAAATGAAGAGATGTAAAGAAGCCCAGGTCTCATTAGTTAAAAAATAAGTTCAACCTCCTCCCAGGTTGCATTTGCTAGTTGACGTAGTTGGGCTGGCTCATCTCCCAACTCTGGTTCTCCCGATGGCAGGGGTGCAGTGGACACTCTGTGACTCGAATGAAGGGCCTATTGTACCCCTCGGAGTTCGACTTCAATTCTGTCGTACATCTCCTCCTGCTTGGTTTCTTGTTTCTGCAATATTTCCTGCGAGGCATCATTCACAGCTGCAATGATGAAGTTGAAATCATCGACAGTGAGCACAGTCTGCATCGTGGTCAAATTGGCTCTTGATTTCTTTCAGGGAGAGGGTTTCTTGGGAGAAATCTTCCTCTTCTTCAAGGGATCAGCCTCATCTCTAGGCAGTGTTACTTCACCTTGCTTCTACTCATCTTCTTTGCCATTTATCTCTTCTACTTCGTCATCACCCCCTTGGCCAGGTGATACTGAAGCAGTCTTTTCTGAGGCTCTACTTAAGTCTTGGGATTATTTGGCATTCTTCCTTCTACTAGTTCTAGGTGTGTCATGTTCTTTGTGAGCAGCCTCCTGGCTATCAAGTTCATGATCTGACATCTCTGCAGGGTCAACGGGGATAAGGAAGTCTACAGACTAGTCCTTGGTTATCTCCTCGAGGTCCTATTCTGTGAGCTTGTAGTATGGCTGAAGCTCCTCCTTATGCTCATCTGCTAATGCAGTAGTATAGATGAAGTGTCGATCTGCGTGGAACTTCATGAGGGGTCAGAACCATTGCAGGTTGTTCAAAGTTATGCGAGGTTCAGCTTAAATATACCTCTTCAGTTGGAGATAGTATGTATGAAAAACTACATTCGACTACCACTGTTTTCCCATGTCATTGGAGTACAAAAGTGTGGTGAAATTCATAGCAATCATCTTGAACGACCGAATGTCCTGGAAGGTCGCACCTTCTGACATCTCCCAAGAAACAAACATGATGAGGATTGGGATCTAGCTAATGTGGATCTCATAGCCCTAATCCTGTTCTTCGTGGAAGTCTAATTCCAATTGATTAACTAGTTACTTCGCCCAGTTCATATGTATGCCTTCCAGACATTTCCCTGCAAGGTCAACGACAAAGCCTGTGACCTACGTGGGTTTGTTCTTCCTTACTAAATTTCCTACGATTAATTGGCATGCTAGGCGCACTATGTCATTCTAGATGGAAGCTACCTTGTAGCCTCACGCCCCCTTCTCAACATCGTCGTATGTGTTCTTGATCTTCCAGGGTAATGCGTGATCAGTGGCTTTCCCTGGATAGAAGTCCTATAGGTCAGGTCCTTGCATACTCAATCTGGTGATCCTATGGATCAATGTTGGATCGACTATGATATGAAGGTCTAGCCATAAGTAGCTTCCATGGTAACATGAAAGTAGGATCTTGACATAGGCATTAACTTCTTGGTGCCTTCCAAAGTGTGGGATTTTCATTACATTCAACAGGGTGGAATGCGCAAGGTTCATCGTCCATGGCTGGGGGATTATTTTTGAGTTCTTCCCCTTTGTCCTGGTAAAGTATTTATATGGGGAAAGCATACTATGGTTCTTGCGATCTCCTAAGTTGAAGTGACTGAACTTCAACATTGTGATATTATCCTGCTGTGCGTGAACTATGCGTATCCCCTTCGGGAGGTACGCAGTAACCATGGTGTATTCAAAATCTCTCAGCACACTATCATGATTCACTGCATCGACTAGAGGTGGGATGTAGTCAGGTAATATGGTTGAGATTATCTTTTCATTTGCTAGGTCATCTCTGTGCTTGGTTCTCTTTTCTATGATGACTCGAGATGGTTCGGATCCACGAGTGGTCGATAGAGAGGCTTGTACTCCTTTCATTAAGGACACTTGAATACTTGCAGACATTACTTTCTCAGCCATGAGATCGATGAGAACTTCTTCGACAATTTTCTTTGTGGTGCTGAGCTCGTCTGACATACACGCTTAGATCGGATGGATGAATGAGTGAGAAAAAAAATAGAACTAGTGTTGATCTTACTAATCACAACGCGGTAGCAATGAGTTCTCTATAATACAATTCTCAAAAGTGTTCTCGGTGCAATAGTCCACAGAATAAGTAGAAAACAACATAACATATCTTTCTAACAGACAAGAGACCTTCATTAATTCAGTTCGATCCTTTACGGCGTAGTCCCAACGGTTTGATGGCGGGATTTTTTACCATAAATGTCGTTCTAACCATTCGGGGCTATGGTCTAATGGTTATACTATTCCCAAAGGATTTATTGATTCTCCATGGAAAAGTGCCATGTGACGATGTTCTGATATCTCGACGAAGTTCTAGTTTTGTAAATTTTCCTTCTGCGAAGTTCCCTCTCGAACCTTCTATAACTTTTCGATCTTTGATCTCTTCTTGCTTAGTTTTCTAGCCTTCTTTCCAGTGAGCTTAATCTCGGTATTCCTCTTTCCATGATGATTATTATCTCCTCTTGGCATAGTAACTTCACGCTATTGATATCCTTTCCTAGGATTCAAGGGAAATAACTCTTCTCAATCTGGGATAGGTGCTTCAGTCTTCTGTGAGTCTTCTTGTGTTCTTTCAACTTCGACATCCACGGTCCTAAGTTGCTTCGATATGTTCTCTTGTTCTGCAATCAAGTGTGCGATCCTCTTAGTCATGAAATCTTATAATTCTTGCTTCTTCTTCTCTAAGAATTCTTCTTCTTTCCTTCTAGCATGATCCCCTTCAATCCAAGGTTTTCCTAGTGATATAGAAAATAGGGCGTTGTTCTCAATAAATTTAACAACTTCAAAATCTTCTTCTGTCGAAGTTCCATGAGCACTTATAGATATCTGTGTAAGTCTTCCACATAGGTTTATCAGCTTTCCTCTAAATAATCCTATTCCTCCCAATGAAGGAATCATAGTAGGCTTTCCCAAAATTTCCCAAGTTCTTTCTGTCATGATATTCACTTGTGTTTCTTCATCCAGAGTACAGTCAATGTCAAAGTCTCCTATTCTTACTTCTATTTTCTTTTTCTCTTTTAAGATCTCTGATAGATTAGTATCTCTTTGGTCATTCATGATTTCTTTCATATGTAATAGTACAGTCTTTGATTCCTTCTGGGGTTCTTCCATGGTCTCAGTTTCATGACCTTTCTCAGGGTCTACTTGTTCCATATTCATTCTTTCAACCTTATCAATCATTCTAGGACAATCTAAAACTTCATGGTCCATAGATTTACAACAAAGACAACTATATCTTCTACCAGAGCATTCCTTAGAAAGATGCCCTGGTCTTCTGCAACTATAACAAAGAGTTAACCTTCTCTTTCTCTTAAATGATCCCCATCCTTTCCTGTACTATGCACTAGGATCATGGTAGCTAACCTGCAAAAAAATATTTCTAGGATTCTACATCCATTTATTAGTCCAAACATTCTTTCTATGCATAGGAATAACATTGCTTTCATTATTCTTATCAAATCTACTCTTATCAAATCTTATTTCATCTAGTTGTTCCCTAGTTTTTAGGCTAGGAAAAAATTGATCAAACATACCTAGATTCATATTCTTGAAACAAAAATTTCCACTTGTATTACTTTCAAAAGAGCACAAAGCTTCCAGATCTAAAGATTTTCACTATTCTTACCTCTATCAGAGAACAAAATCGTTCAGATCTTACCTCTTTTCTTCAGATCAGAATTATCTTCTTAGCACAGAGCTTTACAATCCAAGTAGAGTACTGCACACTAGGGAAACATATCTATGCACAGAGCTTTCACAGTTTCAGGTCAGATATTTGCACAAAGCTTCTCTTTCCTTAGTTCCCAGCAATCACATTTTCAGGTCATATCTTCACACATAGCTTCTTCTTCCTCAGTTCCCAACAATCAAAATTTTAGGTCCCAACAACGGAACCATTTGTTGGAACAGGGGCAGACCCAGGGTTCAACGCTACAATAGCGCACCAACAAAAACCTAACTACCGGCCCTTTCATCAACACCTGTGAAGCAGATGAAATCTCACCTGAGGTAGAGGCATGGGTGGTTGCAGGACTCCAGTGTCTGCAACCTTAGCTGGGTCACAGATCTGTGATTGTAACACCTTAACAGAGCACTTAGTTATTACAGTT
>CBVK0103233160.1:0-12231 GCA_900067695.1 Picea abies
ATAATAATGTTGCGTAAGCTTCCATGACTTATAATAATGTTGCGTAAGCTGCCATGACAGAAAAATGCAATGTGCCTGTGCTTATTGTTTGTCCCTGAACTCATGCCTAATGACTTATAGCTAATAATGGGGGTTGAGATTATTGGCTTTTACCTTATGATAAAGTCTTCATCGGTTAATGATAATTGATGGAGCATTTGGTCTTGATTGATGTCTTCGGGTCTCAATAGTGGTTGGTCGATTTGAGTCCTCCTAACTTGCGTCTCCCGTAGAGGTCATGATTGTCCCTGATTTTGTAGTACTTGGTGGTATTGTATTGCGTAGTCTGTTCGTGTCGGGCGGGATATAGACACCTCTTGTAGCTTAGTATTTTTGTTTGTGTATAAATCTGGTGGAAGGAATCCAGTGTCGTATCAAGAGTCTCGGGTTGTTTAAAGGCACAGTTCCACTCTTGCGACACACTCTGAGCCGTATCAGTAGTCTCGGGTTGTTTAAAGGCACATTTTCCACTACTGCGACTCCCTAAAAGATTTATTAGTTTCTGCCTGAGCAGTTAGCCAGGAGCCTATCTAATCTTCTTTCGAGAAGATATAAGACTAAAAGCCCTGCTTTTCTGTGCAGAAATAGTAAACTCTACTATTGGATTCTTCCATTCTGTGATGGTACTGTACTTAACACCTGGTGTCTTTTTCTGCTTACAGCTGCTAGTTGCACGCATTATGTCCAGGGGCGTCTATTTCTTGTTTTCACTGTGATTGTCGGGTCATCTTGATTGAGTTCGTCTTACTTGCATCTTGTTGGTTCGAGTGGTGACGTAGAGTTAAGGGGGTTGTTTCTTCTGCACGTGCGCACACACTTTAAACAAACAAAAAAAAAATTGCACCTGTTTTCAGAGTAGTTGTCGTAACCAGGAGAGTTATTACACTTCCCCACATCTCAACAACTTTACAATGTGAATTTTTGCGCAAATGCACGGGTCTCAGTGGAGACAGAGGTGCACAGAGCGCATGTGCGCGAAAAGAGAAAAGTCAACGAGTGCACGTGCATAGAACAGAGTTGTAATTTAGGCGCATGTGCGCATGATGCACATCTATGGGCCTAAAAACCCACACATATATGACACATGGCCGAGAATGAAAAATCCAGATGGATTTCTCTCACTTCAACTTGGAATTGGCTGAGTGGCAGGTCGGCCTAGGCCGGTTAGTGTACCTACAAGTTAAACAAACTAAAAGAAGAGAAAGAGAAACCCAAATGGGGTAGGAAATTGATACCTTTCCCCAGTGGAGTTTCCAATATGTTGTGCCTCTTCCATCACCTTTGTGAGAAAAATAGAGGTTCTTTCAAGCTCAGTTGGATCTGTTGAGAAAGACAGTTGTAAGGAAAAGAGTTAGGGAAAGAAATAGAAAACAACAACTAAGAATTAAACTAAGAAATGAAATAACAACTAAATTCATGAGCATAGGGACACAGAAACAAAAAGAACCATAAGATCCATGTCACCAATGATGAGGCAGATCTATTAGTGAAGTAATACACCAAGAAGAAAGGGGACTATGAGTCCCTTCTTCCTCCAAGGGAGGGCTCTTGGAACCCCACTAGCAAGCTCTTCTTACAACAAAGAAAAATGGAAAATGATGAAAGAACTCTTTGCAAATCCACTCAAGGGGTGAGATGGATTGCCCAATGCAATGGTGCAAATATACTCTTGGCAAGGATGGAGTCCTCAAGAGAATAATGGTAGCATAAAATTACTTTGAATTCCTTGAAAAATGAGGTGCATCCATGGCCTTTGTATAGCATTCCTTTGAGCTATTGTTTAACTGGTTTGTAGTGTGAAAAAAGGCTAATTAGGGAATTTCTAGATCTTTGACCAGCCCTCTAGTCGAATCCAGTCCAGATTTGAGTGTCAAATCGGCTTGGGAGCTAAACCATAAGTGGGTGGGAGGCCGACCACTCTCATAAATGCGTCGTTTCTCAGGTGCACGGTTTTTTGCAATAAAATTTGTGCATCGTGTGCATGTGCGTAATTTTTGCGTTCCTGTTCCGTGCATGCGCGCGCGCCCAGTGTTTTCATAACACCCTTCAAATTTTCACTACTTTGTATAGTTTTTGACCCTTTTATGAATGCCTTTGTGTTAATTTAGGTCCATGGATGACTTCATCACTATTTGACGATGTTGAGTTCTTGTAACCATGTGCGGATCAAATTTCAGTGATAACACCTATCATCACTACTTGGACCTATTTAAATATTTAGGTATTCCTATATTCCTAAATTCTCATGGAACTACATCTTGGAAGGACATCATTGACAAAATCCTTGCAAGGATCCAAAGTTGGGAAGGTCGTTGGCTCAATCTAGCTAGAAAAATAATTCTTCTCAAATATGTCCTCTTCTCACTCTACATCTTCCAGTGTTCTGGCCTTCTTGCCCGAAAAGGTGATCTTGAAAAAATATCTAAACCTCTCTGAAGTCTCCTTTGGGATAGTGGGAAAAAAATACTAAAAAAATCCACCTCCTCAACTGGAAACAAGTTTTCCAACCTCTCAATAAAGGACAACTAGCTATCAGAGATCCTATCCTAAATAATACTTCTCTAGGATAAAATCTAGCTTGGCGTTTACTCACTGAGACTACAGAATGGTGGAAATAATCTCTAATAACCAAATACTTCAACTCCTCAAGATTTTAATGTCTAGATACCCCCCCTTCCCACCTCTCTAGTTCCCCAATTTGGCGTCTACTGAAACATGTATCCCATCTTATAAAATCTAAAATCTCCTAGGTCCTGAGGAATGGAGCCCATATAAATTTATGAACCGACCATATCCTGGACCTTGAGCCATTGAACTGTCAAGAGTCCCTTCGCCCCCTAGAAGATTAATGCTACTCCAAGGGTCTTCTTCTTCTCAAATATTTATGCCTCTAGGATTTTGATGGGGATTGGATAAATTGTAAACTGTTGAACACCCCTATCCACCTACGACCCTTTATCTCCATATTATTTAATAATTTGTTCGGTTGTTCTCCCACTCATCTCTCTATACCCGACTCTCGTAGTTGGGCTCCCTAATCTATTGTGTAAAAGAAGGTTATTCTATGCTACAATCTTATGACCAATCCCCCCAGTCTACAAAATATGGAAACAAATTTGGTCTATCCCTTCTCTTCATAAAGTAAATATCTTTTGTTGGTTGATGATCCATGGAAAAATACTAACATCAGAAAACTTGCAAAAATGGGGAATTATTGGTCCCTCCCAATTCCCCCTCTATCTTATAGCCTTTGAATCCATTCCTCCCCTCTTCCTGGATTTCCCTTTCTCTTATCAAATATGGAACCTTATCTACCTTCCCCTGTCCCACCCTCTCCTCCCCCCGAGAACTGGAATGATCTTTTTGTCTCTTGGAAATAAAGATATGCTAGAAGCTTCAAAAACAAGAAACACTCCACCCTTATTTGGAGATAAATTCCCAAATTTTTCTACTGGGTGTTATGGCTTGCCCATAATCAGGTTGTTTTTCATGAGAATCTTCCTCCCCTGCAACGCATTTTAGCCAAAATATGTGGCTTAGTCTCTAAAGTATTCTGGTCTAGAGGAATTCAGTATGACTCGACAGGCTCCCTCGAGCAAAATGAAGAAGAATGTATCACATACATTTTGTTTCCTACGCCTTCAAGTCATATTTCATTTTCAAAATGATAAAAAAAGAAGCAAGAATGGAAATTACGCCTATACAATAATGAATTCCTCCACTGGAAAAGACAACAATCCTCTCCAATTCTTTTCTTTGACGAAGCTTCAGTAGGTAACCTAGGGAAAGTAGGTGTGGGGGGAATCATATTTGATTTCGATGGAAAAAGTATATTGGAATACTCCTAGGGGCTTGGGAAGACCACTAATAATACAAAGAAAACCCTTTCATTTTACATGGGGATCCAAATCACACACTCGAGAAAAATTTACAACCTTACCGTTCTCAGAGACTTCGAAATAATAATAAAGGATATCTTCAACCAAAAAACTTATGCCACCCAAATTCCCAATGGGCTTCACTCCCAAACTAAAACCTTGAAATGACAATTCACCAAGATCCATTTCTTTCACATCCTTTGTTCCTAGAACCAGGAAGTTGATCGCTTAGAAAAATCAACAAAGATCTTGGAGCAGAGCCAACTTTTGATAAATCAAATTGAAACCTATGCATGGCTTTCCTAAATCCCCCCTTCTCAGACAATTTCCCTATTTTATCCTAGATCTAACTCCCTACTGAACTCTTATTTAACCCTCCTTCCCTTCCCCCCTCTTTCCTTTAACCAATCCTCTCTCCCCAACCTCTATCCTTGCTCGACCCCTCCTTCCCATCCCCTTGTCACCTAGGACTTTCCCCTCACCATGTGGCTCTTCCCCCATGACCTCATGCCTCCCCCCCCTCCCCTATTCCACCTTCCCCTATTTTCATTCCCCATCATAATTTCTTGGAAATTCCTTTGTACCCTTTAACACACTTCCTTTCTCTCCACTGTGAATGATCTCATCATTTCATGGAAAATCAATATCTCCTCTACTCTCAAGTGTGCAGAGGCATTCTCCTTCCCTCAATTATGGAAAAGTATTTTTTCCCCTCTGTTGAAACATATATATTTTTCTAAACCTTAGACTAAAATAATTTTCATTTTTGTTCAAATAAAAAAAAAAGCACAAAAACGCACTTGGATAATCACCATTGAAATAAAGTCCTCCAATCAATCCAACAGTTTAAATGTCTTAGCAGATTATGGAGCCACCTTTTCAATTAATGAATCAATCTATATAAAGGTTTTCTTTTGAAATTTCGGGAGTTGGGGTTTCGCGAAGTACGAAGGTTCAATATTGAGCATCTTCGAAGTCTCGATCCCCGAACTCACGAAAGTATTAAATGTTAAGCCAGGTTCATTAACAATTAAGTAATATTAACAAAGAGTAAATCTCATCATGACTTCGTGATTCAAGATGATCTTACATATAAATTATTTGATGTTGTGATACCCAAAACCATGACATTTTAAAACTAATCGTGATTAATTAAGAGAGTTAAATATGATTATAGTTAATTAAAACCTATCGTGACTTCGTGCTTCGTAATTCTTAATTTTAATTGATTTAAAGATCCCCAAGACCTAAAACACTGAAACTTGATTAAGTGATAGGTATGATTAATTAAGGTACTAAATGAGGGTTATACTCTAATTAATCTATTGCTCAAAATTAAATCAAATACTTTCAAATTATGTTCTTTTCCCAAGATATCGACCATAAATGACATTAATATCTTATTTAGGGAAATGATTCCAAATAAGATCACATTTTAACGCCCAAATCATTTTTATTAAACGAATTAAACGCGTTGTCAGTGAAGGTATACGCATGGTTTATGCATTTAAGGAAAAGAAGATTTTTAGTTCTGAATCACTTTCTTGTTTTCTTAGAGTTGACTTATTGAAATAACTAGCTTTATGCATTCTCATTCTCTGTAAAAAATAATAGAACTTTGAATTTGATATCATGGCTCCATGGAAAGTGCCTAAAGAAGCTAGTGAAAGTTCTGGCCAAAACATAGACGCTATCTCTGATACTTCACCGAGAATTATAAACATAGTTAAAACCTGGATGCATGTGTTCAACACCATACAATACAAAGTGGTAAATTGTCCTAATGATTCAAGTGACAATGAAAAAGATAACTTATCTACCAAATATAATATTATCGCTCAAGCACAACTACATAAGATAGCAACTAGGTTGAGGATTTTACCTTAGACCGACATGATTGGATGGGCACTGGATCATGTGGATATCCCGATTCGAACGATATTCAACTCTCAGAAAGTAGTTGTTAGGTTGTTTCGACCAGAACACATACAAGTCATGTATAAATTGTCTGCAACATCAAAATTCATTTATAACGCCAATTTTATAGTGAATTTTAATAATAAGGAGTGTGATCATTATGGAAAGAGTCTTTTCGGCCTGATTGAAGAATGGTGTTCATGCCCTGAAAAGTTCAGAGCCGAATCTCACGGTGTATATTCCATCTCATCGCTTGAACCAAAATTCATGTATATAGCCATGATGATGTGTAGAATTTATGGAAAATAGAACATGACCCATTTATTTCTACCATGGGTTCCCATTATTCACTCGGTGGCAGAAGGATTTTCTTTTGAATGAGAAAATATATTGTCAAATAATCTAGCTAGTGAAATCTCAAAATACCAAACTAATAAAACCAAAGGGAAACTAGCTTCATTCTCTATGTCGGATTATATTATAGATGCTATTTGTTTCATGACACCTGTCCTCCTGATGATATGGAGTTGGACTTAAGACAGTGTAGAAAAAATTCATGATTACCATTCAAAGCTCTAGGAATACAAGGAAAAATATTTCTTTTATGAAATCTTTAATTGGGTAGTGGTGCCGATGCATATTGTTATATTTGGTCACCCATCACCAAGAATTTTAGACAAGGTTATGGTTATCCCGGGTAAAGTGATGGACTGGTACATAGAGGAACATTTCTCTTATATCATATTTTTCAGCTGCTTTGTCCCTACATATGCATTACCGTAATTTTTATTAGATAGACTGATGTGCTGTGAAGTTGCATGACAAACTGTACTCGGTAGGATTAGGAAAGAGCTAAAAGTTGTGCAGAGAAAGGTATGACCATCTTTTCCTTTGTCTATTGGTTCATTTTCCTTATTGGATTTCGGTCACTACAAGGTGGAGGTTGCAGGTTTAGAAGAGATAAAGCTAGTTAACATTGAATTCAAGAAGCATGACCCACATAGGGTCGTGGGAGACCATATGGCTAGTTGCAATCTTAAAAAGTATGAACATGAAGAATCCCCTCATGACGAAATTTTTCGAGGGGTAAGATCTTACCAAGAAGTTTTGAGCCGAGTTCGAGCTCAGTGACCTGGTGAAATGGATGAGTTTAAAATTTCAAAAAACACCGAAGAAGTGGCCTACCCAAACTATTACAAGGGAAAATCCTAAAATCTCCAAATACACAACAAGCAGAGACCCGAAATCCAGAAGATGGAAGCTCTACCAAACAAGAAACCCTAGAAAAACTAGAGAAAGTTGAGGTCTTAAATTGAAAGGGTAATATCTGAGAGACATAGATATTAGAAAACCAGGGAAAAGATAAAAAAGAGATAATAATAAAGAACAAAGAAGATAAATCATCGTCTTCTCCTGAGAAATGAACTACTGAAGAGGCCAAGAAAATGTTATCCACAGAAATCGGCAACCCCATTGAGGTTGTCACACCATTACAGTTCACAAGAGGAAACCCTAATACAAAGACAATGGTCATAAGCGATTTCATGCCTATCCCTATCGAGAAGATATCTCCCATTGAGTTATTTTTCAAAAAGAAAAGAAAGGCCGTGGTGAAGAAATAAATGCACATGAGAGAGGGTGCAATTGTAAAAAAACACATAGTATTATTAGATGGGAAACATTTGGAAGAATAAGATTTTTCTACAGAGGTGGTAGACTCTTTGGGAGCTTTTACAATGGCCAACTTATTCTCTGTTGATAATATGAAACAAAGGCTAAGGAAGAGAAATCAAATGATAAATCAGCTGCGAGATCAAATAAGAAATACATAGAATAATATCAAAAAAGAGGTCATTAAAGGACTCGAACAGGCCAGAGCCAAAGACAGACAAGAAATTCAACAACTTAAATTTGATCTTGAAGAAGTACATAATACTGCTCAAGCAATTCAAGGCCAGGTCATCCAGCAAGAAGAATTAGTAAGGCAGTTGCAAGCTAAATTGAGTTCTACTGAAAGCCATGTTGTAAATATAGCAGCGTTTCAAGTCCAGGCACTAGAAGTGCATGAGAAGCTAGAAGAAGTACAAAAAATCATGTTCTCTAAGGTAGGGATCATCCAAGATTATTTTTTGGAGATGGTTCAATCATTAGATAATATTGGTTTCAGAGAAAAAGAGGTTAGTGCGACCCGAACCACCTTTCAAAGGGTAGTCGTATCTTCGGCTAAAGAAGAGGTACTAGTAAATCCCAGATTCACTGTCGCAAAAAAAATCAGGGGTGATATCATACTAAATGCATGGGAGACCAATATAGACAAGAGTAATAAAATGGAAAAAGAAAGAAAGGAAGATTGTGAAGAGGCTTTTGATTTGCTAGATAAAAAATCGTTGGGCATTGAAAAGGATGACTGTGCTGCAGTACTAGGACAAATCAATGTTATAAAGAATCAACTGGAAATCAAATGAAGCTTAGATTGAATTTCACAGTTAAAATAGGTTGACTTCGCTCAAATGGATGGATGGCTGGTAAACCCAGATTTATAGTTGTAGTCAATAAATTTTTAAGGTAAAAGGATTGAAGACAAGTTGCCGAAATTATAGAGAAAGATGTATCTTTTTTAGGCAAAGAATGTGGCAGGGCCTTCAAGAATATTAGTACAGTTTATAAGGAGGTGTTCCAAGTGTCTTGAGCCAGGTGAAGGGATTAATTCAAAGAAATAATGAAGTAACACATGCATGCCCATTCTGCCAATATGAGAGAGAGATAAAAAGTAACCAAGTGAAATGGTTAAAGTTTTTATTCTGTAACTGTTAGCAACTAGAAGTAAGGATAATTCCAACCATAAAATCTTGGGCCATATATCTTCTAGGGATGGAATTAAAATTGACTCGAAAAGGATTGAAGCAATAGATACTATTAATATTCCCAGGAATAGGAAAGAAATTCAGTCATTTTTAGGGAAAATAAGTTTTTTGAGAAGATTCATTCTGAATTTCGTTGAAATCATAAAATTGATTATAGATATGATTAAGAAGGACATCGAGGTAAAGTGGACAAATGAGGCTAAGGATTCATTTGAACGCATTAATAATTTCATAGGTGAAGCACCAGTACTGGCAAGTCTTGATTATTTGAAAGAATTTTTTATTTTTTCATTTGCTTTTGAGCATACTATTGTAGCTATATTGTTACAGAAGAATGATGAGGGATTTGAGCAGCCAATTGCATTCTTTAGTAAAATTCTGAGAGATGTTGAGCTAAAATATGATATATTGGAAAAACAAGCTTATGCAATGGTAAAATCCCTCAAAGCTTTTATAACCTATGTACTACATTCAAATATTATCTCTTATGTACCCACCAATTATGTTAAGGATATACTAGTTCAACCCTATAGCGATGGAAGGAAAGGTAGTTGGTTAGCCTAAATTCAAGAGTTCAACATGGAAGTTAAAACAACCAAAATTATTAAAGGTCATGGCTTGGATAAATTTTTGGCTGAGTCAAATTTGAAAACACTCGAAATAAATCATCTGTAAGAGAACAAAGGATTTTTAGAGATATACGAACTCGATGTCACTGTGCCCACAACTGAAATTCTAGAAAATTTCTCTTCTTTGGTGTGGTACATAGACATTGTTTCTTATTTACTGAACCTTCAGTGCCACAATGACCTAACCCCATCTAGCGCTAGGACATTGAAGTTAGATGCTGTAAAATATTGTATTGTAGATGGTCAATTATATTGAAAAGATACCCTGGGTTTCTTACTGAGTTGTTTAGTAGAATCTGAAATAGAAAACGTTATAAGTGAATTCCATGAAGGAGTGTGTGGAGGACAACACGCTTTGAGTGAAACGTATTATAAAATCATAAGAGTCAGGTAGTATTGGCCAAAATTATTCACTGATGTAAACACTAAAGTCAGAACTTGTAATCCTTGTCAGTTGTTTACAAGCAAGTAGAAAATTATGGCATTACCTTTAGTTCCAGTTAAAACTCAAGCTATGTTTGAGCAACAGGGTCTTGATTTTATTAGAGAGGTACATCCACATTTGAGTGCTCAACATAAATGGACTATGACTGCTATAGACTATTTTACTAAATGGGTGGAAGCTATTCCTATGCGAAATGCAACAGACACAGTAGTGATAAGGTTTTTGGAGGAGAATATTCTATCAAGATTTGGTTGTCCTCGAGAAATAGTTATTGATAATGCTAGGGCCTTCAAATCCATGGCCATGATAAGTTTTTTCCAAAAGTATAACATTGTTCTAGGACATTCCACGACCTACTATCCACAGGGAAATGGATTAGTCGAGTCATCTAACAAAATCTTGTTCACTATAATTAAGAAAGTACTGACCGAAAATAAGAAAGAATGGCATGTATATTTAAAATACTCTTTATGAGCTAACAAGATAGGCACAAAATGGTCAATCAGAATGTGTCCATTTCAGATGGTATATGGTACTGACGTCATTTTACCCATAAATCTAGCCCTTTCAGTAATGAATCTCTGGAAAGACTCAAAAGAAGAGCCAAATGACATTACCAGGAGGATAAATCAACTGATTTAAATTTGGAAAAATGGGGTTGAAGTAAATGGAAAACTACAGAAATATCAAGATAATATGAAAGCCTTATTTGACCAAAAAGCTAGAGATAAGGAATTTTTCTCTGTTGATTTGGTTCTAAAATGGGAAGCTAGAAAAGAGAATGTTGGGAAACATGGTAAGTTTGATCAGATCTAGTGTGACCCATACAAAATTACAACTTCTAAGGGAAAGAATGCATTTTTGTTAGAAAATATCAACAAAAAGATTCTTAACACCCCTATCAATGGCCGTTACCTCAAACATTTCATGCATTAATATAGTTCCAAACTCTCATTGTACATAATGCAAGATACCAGATATATAAAATATGCAGAACAGAAACGAAATGCTAGAAATGATAGAATAACAGTAAAATATCCAGCATAATCTTCACAATACACAGAAATGATATACAAAATAGCAATAGAAATAGCACTTGAATCGGATAGCAATGTTCACAGGCCTCTTCGATGGGGCAACCTCCAATCGAGCAATGCTCTGTTACAATAATATCCAAGCTAGGTTTCTCATACCCTCAACTCCTATTTATACTAAAAAGAAGCATCTAGAGGAAGATCCTTCTAGAAGCGAAATCTTCTATTAGGTCTTCTTACATCCGCCTTATTCTATTTTATTGAAAGGTCNNTGACCTTTATTACATCCGAATACATTGATCTACCTATGTGCGGGTTAGGAACTTAACATGTCCACCCCCTTAAAAACAGCCTTGTCCTCAAGGCTGGAGATGTGGAAACTGCTGCAGAATGGTAGCTGGTTCCCAAGTGGCATCTGCTGGAGTCATATCTTTCCACTGGACTAGCACTTCCTTGATGGTTCGCTGATGCAAGTGATGCTCCCTCTGGTCCAAAACTGCTTCTGGTTGTAGCCAAATGGATCCTTCTTCTGCTAACTCTGGAAGGTTGGTTTGAAGTTGGCACCTGGTTCCAATCACCTTCTTCAAGCAGGAGACATGAAAAACAGGATGTAGCTTCGACTGACTCGGTAGAGCTAACTGATATGAAACTTGTCCCACATGCTTTAGAACTGTGTAAGGGCCATAAAATTTGGGTGCTAGCTTCTGACACTGCTCGGCCTTGAGGGAAGTTTGCTTATATGGTTTCAGCCGCAGAAACACCTGATCCCCTTCTACAAATTGTCGTTCCGAGCGACCTTGATCTGCTTGCTGTTTCATTCTGTTTTGGGCCATGACCAAGTTCTCTTTAAGGGTATGAAGGATATCTTCTCGGACTATAATTGTTTGGTCAACCGCCTGGACCTTCGAGGTACCTGGTAAGTATGAGAGAACTGACGGTGGCTTTTGTCCATACATTGCTTCAAAAGGAGTCATGCAAGTGGTTGTATGGTATGTAGTGTTGTACCACCATTCGGCGAGGGGTAACCATTGAACCCACTAGTGTTGTTTTTCCGATGCAAAGCACCTCAGATAGGTTTCCAAAGACTTGTTGATGACTTCCATTTGACCATCTGTCTAGGGATGATAAGCTGAGCTGAGATGCAATTGTGTGCCTTGTAGCTTAAATAGTTCTTGCCAAAAATTGCTTGTGAAAGTTGGGTCTCGATCAGAAACAATAGAGTTTGGCATTCCATGAAGCTTGAAGACCTGATCCATGAAAATTTGGGCCACCGTGGATGCAGTAAATGGGTGGGGAAGAGCACAAAAATGGGCATACTTGGAAAGGCGATCGACCACCACCATTATCATTGATTTATTCCCTGATTTGGGTAAGCTTGTAATAAAATCCATAGATATATCCTTCCAAATATCAGGGGGAATTGGA
>CBVK0103233178.1:0-10523 GCA_900067695.1 Picea abies
TTCCTTTAGTCGACTTGTCTTCTAGGGTTATGTCCAATTCTTTAGGTTTTCTTATTGCTTCCCAGAATATTCTATTCTTGTCAGGGTTACACGTGGAGGTAAATACCTCCCGCATCTACCATAATATCAATAGCCTCTTCGCCTTACCAATTGGCAAACATGTCATATCGGTATTGACATTTGTAATACAGCAGTGACATTTGTAATGTAGCATGAGTCATGCCCCTGGTTGAATGGTAGGTTTTTCGGTGATCCCTTTACCTTTTACCTGTACCTCATTGAATGGTAGGTTTTTCAATGATCACTTTACCTTTTACGTGCACCTAGTTGAATTGTATATTTTTCGGTGATTGTTTTTGCTTTACCTTTTACTTACATGTAAACTATATGGACTGATCATCTTGTTAATAAATGATTATATCAATCATGAAAGAAACCCCAGTTTCACCGCTGATGAATTCCAACCTTGGATAACTAGCTTTTCCTATTGAATTGATCATTTGGTTCTCTTGCTTGGATTATCCAATTGAATGACTCATACAATGCAATAGTATAGCAACAACAACCATTCTACCTTTCCAGAGCATAGCGAAGTGAACTACGTGAAGGTTGATTGTGGTGTGGCGAAACTGAAAGTTGTGCATGCACAGTTGAGCACAGTGATGAACCGAGAATGATCCCAACGCAAGTTTGAAAATTGCCTCACTTGGATTTGAATTATTTTATTTCTGATCTTATGTGTCGAGAGAACATAGTACGTCTGCAGTCGATGTAGCTAGAAATTTGTTATTTTTCTCTAATTTAATAAAATGAAAAATAAATCCCATATCTTGGTAGGAATGGATTATTTATTTTACTGGTCATATTTAAATAACAACTACAAACAAATAAATTGACATAGATAAGAGTTAAATAGGGGTGTATATTTAAATAACAACTACAAATAAACTAGCATATGTCAATGTTAACATGGCTGGATATATTGTGTCATTTCTTAACCTGGTTGGATATATTGTGTCATGGTTATCGTAGTGCAAACTCCAATGTACAATCACAACAAAATAACTGTTAATATGATTGATTTCCTCTTCTTTCCTTTGCAGTTAACAAGGAATGTGATAAGATTTCACTAGATATAAATGATAATGAAGGTAGGCTTTATTTTGTCCTTCCATTTTGTATGTAGACAACAATATTTTTAAGTGAATTGCCTATCTGCTTGGCTAACATTCCAACGCCTTGCAAATGCATCAGATGAAGAATTGGAGCAAACAGTGTTCGATATTAAAGTTTGAATGTCTTTCCAAGTTGTGGAACACATTTATAATGTGCCTCTTGAGGTGGAATTTTGTTTGCATGGTTTTCAACATTTTCTCCATGGTTTTCAACATTAATTAGATTATTTAATTTTTCATATTAAATATTTAAAAAGATTGTTTTTTAGTTTAATTGTTTAGATAAATTAAAATAGGAAAAAAAAATTGTAATATTTCAATTTTATCATTTAGATTGTTTATGATTAATAGAGATTTAAAAAATATAATATTAATAATATAACTTTAATTTGTTGAAATATATTGGTTCATATAATTAGATTATGAAATATATATTTTGATAAAAAATTATAGAAATTAAATTTAGGTGAAGAGGATAACAAAAAAATAAAAATAAAAATATCTTTACTTAATTCATATTTAAAATGTAATATTGTATTTATAATTTAAATATTTTTTCATAATTTTTCATATTTCACAAAATACATTTAATCTTATTTTAAAAAAAAAATTACATTTAATTTAATTTTTAAATGAAATTAAATAATAAGATATGAAATATTTGTGAGTTTGCTCAATTTCATTTTAAGTCTTATTTGACTAAAAGAGACAACTTTCACCGTTTGGAAAAAGCCACATAGCACGTTGTACCGACCGATGGATTTGGTCCATGGTGTTTCGTTTATTCTGCATTTAGTCTGCACTTGGTCAAAAGTGACAACTAGCGTCTTCTACTTTTGTCTTTTACCTAGTAGACTAGCGTCATCTCCTTTTGTCTTTTACCTAGTAGTTTAGTATGAACATTGACGGTTTCTAATTGTTTTACATTTTGTTTTTATGTTTTTTTTTATTATTATTTAAATTTACACGAAATTGTAATTTTCTGTTATTTAAATTGTATTTTTAAATGTAGGAATAGATTTTGGGTGTTGAAAAACTTCTAGGACACCAGAATTATACAGAAATAACCATTTAGATTTGCAGATCCAACAATTATGGGGCAAATATCGTCCAAAAATATCTTGAAAAAGAGTCAAAACGTAGAATTTTTAGTGAATGTCATTGAGGTTTTTTAGCAAGCTGAACCCATTTCTACATTTAGAAATGCAATTTAAACAACAAAAAATTGTGATTTATTGTAGATTTATGTCTTAGAGACCTCTAGAAGGTAGAACAGTTAGACAACTCATTTTCTCATGAGGGTAGTGTAACTATTCTAAGTTTTCGTTTTTTTAGGAGGATATTTTCTGTTTAATTTTGCTCAAAATCCAGCTAGAAATTATTGGATTTGCACATTTGAGTGGTTTTGTATAATCAAAGTGCCCTAAAGGATTTTTAGCACAATGAATCAATTTCTACATTTAGAAATACAATTTAAACAACAAAAAATTGTGATTTCATGTAAATTTATGTAACTGAATTTCAACCAAAAACATTGTGAATCTAATTGCCCTGAATAACGATAAGGTAAAAATACTGAGAATCACATCATCAAATGTTGGATTGTGACTGGTGCCTCCCAACCTGACTATTGTTGGATTGTGACTTGTGCCTCCCAACCTGACTATATTATTATGGCCATATCAGTTTTCAGTGCATTGGCAGGACTAGTGGTCTCAGTTTCTGTTGTGATCTTAGTCATTAAATGGAGATACATTCAACTTCAATCAGATTATGATATCCTTCGGAAAATCACTGTTCATGTTGACTTTGCCTTCGTGCTAGTAGGGTGGATGGTAGTCTTATTCAGATGGTTCATATCAGTCATGTATACGAGGATTTGGCTGCAGAAACTCATGGTCTACCCAAGCAAAGCCTGTTGGTCACTCTCTGAGTTTGTACTGGAAATGACCATGCCTCTTGGGCCTTTAACCAGACATATAATCATATGAATCATGGCATTGAAGAGAGAAGGGATAGTGTTGCAGAATTGATCTAATTAATAAGTGTACACAAAACAGGGCATGTTGAAGATGAAAAACATTTTAAGAAAAAGTCACGGAAGATTAGAGCAATCTCTTTGATATATTGTATGATCAATTTTTATGACAAAAATCGCCATGAAGATGTTAATACTGTTAATCCTGCTGCAGGGTAAGGTATAAATTTGAGGGATATTCTTACTCTTTAAGTGAATTTTTATTTTTTATGATGGATTTCTTCTTAAAACCACTCTTCACATGATCTTTTATTTTTATTTTTACCCATCACTTAAATATTATGTATCACTTAAATATTATGTATAATATGTGTATATTAACAATCTGTCAAACACCAACTAGGATGCATGCAATAATACCAACATAACTACAACCTATAATAAAAAGAATAAAGTAATTCAAATTCAAATTAAATTCACCATTCAAGAATCACTACTCAGAAATTGGGTAGAATTCTCGATATTTTTTTCCCTCTTATTGATAGCTATCCCAAACTCCAATCATTATTGCTATCTGCACATTGAGACATTATATTTTAAAAAACTGTTAATCAATGAACATAGTAATAGTGGCTCATGGGACAAATGAATGTAAAACTAATCTTGTTTTTATTATTAGTAATAAAGTAGTGGCTCCTGAGACAAATGAATGTAAAACTAAAACTAATCCTGTTTTGATTGAAAATTTGTTTTTAAATTTGAGAACAATTTTAGATTTTTACCATTTCAAAAAATAGTTTTTATTGAAAAAAAATAGTTTAATTTTAACATACAATTGAAATTTGTAGAAATATTTTAATGCAATTTTACATTGTTTTTCCTTGACACAACTGATAGTTGAAATTTATATAATTTTTAATATATATATATATATATATAGGTATTTCTAAACATGGTAAATGTCATATTAGGGTTATATGTAAATTTTCAAATTGTTCATGATTTTGACAGTTTTAAAAATTAAATAAATGTCACTGATGATATTCAGTTTTTAAAACTGCTAATATATGACAATTAAAAAAAAAAATTGATAAATACCAATCAAATTCAAAATTTAACCACTGTGAAACTAAAATTGGCAAATGTCATTGGTAAATTTATTGCAGATACACAATGCATTTGTTTACCAATAAAATTAGCATATGTTTGTATGATCATTATATTTAGTGAGAAAACAAACAATGAAACAAAGATAATATATAGAAGATAATATCATAATAAATTTTATCAAGTATATAGAAAAAATAAAAGGTGTTACATCTATATTGAGCATGGAATAAGGAGCACTTTATTTATTTTGAAGTTATTGTTGTGGCATATTTGGATAGGCAACTTGGCAAGTAGCCACTAGGAGGAGATGTTAGTAGAAGTGGTAGGTGATTAAGGATGATTTAAAGAATTGGCTTATTCAAAGGATTAGAATAAAGACCTAGATGATACTTTTGGTGGTCTAGTTCATTATTTGTAGCCTCTATAATCATTTATCTTTGCCTCGAAGTACAATGTCATATAATATTTACAATAATCTCTAAACTTTTTACTCCTAAGTATTACTCTACTCTATATAACTTTAGGGGAGTCGCTAGTCCGCTTGGATCATACCTTCTCTTTGTGAAGGTGGTCAAATATCTACAGAACAAAGAAGCAAGAATGCAGCATACCCATTGAGTCATACAGGGATTAGTTACCTCTTCTGGGCATCCAAACCATCAAGTGACATGCGATGAATCCTACTATGAAGAGTCCCTTATCTCCCCTATGAATGAACCGGGCATAAGATTGATTCCATCATGTATATGGATTGTCTCCCACACAAATGAACTAAGCATAAGATTGACTCCCTCATGTATATGCACCGTTTTCTTGGAGGTGGTCGAAACTTGATAGCATCTTATTGGAGGGGGTACCTAGGTCAAACCTGATTGGATTGAAAACTAAGATCAAATCAGATTTCAGATCTTCTTGGAAGTAGTATTGAACTCTAATCTCATTAGATATGAAACAGATCATCAGGTTGACAAGTTGAAGCACATATGGCATTTTTAAGTGCAAAGACAAGTGGTAGTTTTCAATTCATTTTGGACAATTGTGCACCTGACATATATGAGCTTTCATTCAAAATATGCAACAACAATAGCCAATGGTTATAGTATGGGGTTAATGCTTTCAAACCAATCAAGTCTAAGTGACCATCGACAAGAAACATTCCAATGGTTTTTTCATTGGAAAACCATTCATTGTAAAGCACACAAGTTGTTGTCATTCTTTGGTTACCACAGTAAGCAATAGCGACCATTGAGATAATCTCCCATGGGACTGAAAGGCTATAACTGGGGAGGTATATTTGTTTTAAAAAGTATTTAAAAGAACTAATTTATGGTTTTCAATGTTCTTGAGAAAGAGCTATGCTTTTATATTTGTTACAAATGAAAGTTAGTTTATGCATGTTGATCATTGGACCAACTTTCAATATGTCTTCTCTCCTCAATTTTAAGATGTTGGATCTTAGAAACCACATTAAAAAATAAAGGGAAATGTGAGATATGTATATTTGGCCCAAAATTGGCAATAAAGAATGCCCACATCTAGCCATCTCAAAAGTTAATTTTGAAACAAGAGTCATTTTTAGATAATTAGACCAATTTGGACATAGTGGTGTAGATAATTAGTGCTATGAATCGAAATGCATTGATTTACGAATTTTAAGCAAGCTTCATGAACCATCAAACATGGATATAAGGAGAAGTAGAAGTCAAATTTTAGATTTTGAAAAAATGATTTCATAAGTTTCACATACACATTTAGCATTTGCAATAGCTTTCAAAATGGAGTCTGGAATCACATAGTCTATGCCCTGTAGTGAGAGAGTTAGGATCATATATGAACCTAGATGTAAATCATGTAATACAACACAAATGTATTCGTTCAAAATAATGTTGTGCAATTATTTAATGGGACAAGCATCTATAAGCCTTCATCGTCTATCCACATCCAATGAAAATATGCCACCTTGATTCACTTGTCATATGTGTCATCAACTCATCCACTTGTCCTTTGAGCCTAGCTAGCTATTAGCCCTCCCAATGTTGATGTACTTTCCAATATTATAGCACTAAAGGCCTACATAGTTGTTAGAGTCTACCCACTACTCTGAGCAACAACAAGCGAAATCCTATGAGGAGTTGATCATTATATTATCTTGGTCTTTATGTATAGATACTCTTGGGGATTCAATCTGTGTACCTACATTTAAGATTGAAAATTGACATTTAAAATTTAAATATATGTCATTGAAAACATGCATACCATATTTGACATTGAAAATTTAAATATATGCCATTGAAAACATGCATATACCATATCTCATCGTATATTAATCATAAGTGATTAATATCATTCGATGACAAGGATTGGTTCAATTGTGTTCTAATTGGTTCAGTTGTTTCACCAGAGGGGGTTGTAAAATTGTACATAGATCTCCATTCTTTTGTGTACATTAGTTGTTGATATCTTGACTTGGTAAGGATTTCCCACCACTACATCACTCTATTGAAATGGTATTTTGGTTGATGTTAATTCTACAACCAACAATAAGATCCCCCCATCTTGTTGTAGAAATTGATAACCACCATGCTTACAACATCTACTTGTTATAGCTCTAGCCTAAATTCTAAAATACCCTTGAAATTATAGTTGTTTGGCTGGACGGTTTGAACAAAAGTACAAATTCCATGATTGTTCAGCCTCACATGTTCTCTTCATACACATGAATAAACTGCCAATGCTCAAGGGTTTGAACTTTTACGCCCGGTAAAAGCTAGATAAAATGATATCGGTCCTCATGTCCATCTCTATAAATGACAAATGATATATCTACTATCCACCTCTCAATAATTTACTCTTCTTAATACATATTGTACCCAAATAGAAAGAATTATTTTGTTTAGCCTTTGTTGACCTAGAAATATTGGGAGTAAACTATGCCTATCATAAAAGCTCATAACTGTTTTTCTAAAGTGTTATTAGTGTCCAAGTTGAATAAAACATTATATTGCTAATAATTCCAGTAACAAATGACATTTTGAGAAAAAGAAGGGCATGAAAACATGGATAAAGAAGAATCGTTTCCACCCATTGCAACAAGGGTGGACATCAGGAAGCCACATGTTGGACACTCCATCCAAAGCTGCATCCCAAGTAGGACAAAGTTGGGGAACCATTCGATGAAGCATCTTGGAAAGGAAGCTAGCTATAGGAAAAAGGCCAGCTACAGAAAAAGAGACAACTCAAGAGGGAGAACCTATTCATCTTAATGACTGAAAGGATGGGTAGACATTTTGAGTTAGTTAGTAGTGGCCATCATTGTAAATCGCTTGTTTCTTCTAAGACCCAATAGAAGGGCACATTTGTAAAATTCATGAGTAACATCACTTATTCCTGACACATAGTTATATTTTAGGCCTTTTTTATGAATAGCTGAGCCATGGGGCTCAAAAATACCTCAAAAATAAAAGTGCCCGGAATTCAAAAAAAAATGCATCTAGTAGAAGAAATCAAGGAGAGATTTCCAACGGTGCAAACGGCACCTCAAACGAAGTCCAGATGCGAAAGTTATAGCCATCTAAAGTTTTCGGCAAATAGGTGAATCTGGTGAAGTCCGTACAGTGTTGACATCAGCACGCTGACGTGGCAGAGCCACATGCTCATACGGATGTTGACGTGGAAGCTAACATGGAAATATGGCGAATGCAATCAGCATGACATGTCGCTGACGTGGCAATACGAAAGATTACGTCAGCATAACGTGGAAGTACGGAAGATGATGTCAGCATGACGTGGCAGTACGAAAGATTACGTCAGCATGACATGTCACTAACATAGAAGTACGGATGATGATGTTAGCATGATGTGGCATGTTGACTAGGTGCTAACATGGTAGTATGGATGATGACATCAGCGTGACGTGTCATGTTGGGTGTCCACTGACATGGAAGTATGGATGATGATGTCAGCACGGCTTGGCATGTTGACTAGGCACTGACGAGGCAGTATGGATGATGACATCAGCATGATGTGGCAGCTGACTAGGAAGTACGGAGGATTACATCAACATGACTTGGCAGGTCATATAATGATGTGGCATTAACACATACTAGTGACGGGGCAGGTTATACAGTGATATGGCATTGACGTAGGCTACTAATGTGGCAGATCGTATGGCTAACGTGGCAGCTAACCATACAGTTGACAGGGAACCACGTGAGCCAATGACACGCTGCCATGTGGCAACACAAATTTTCCCAAGTATGGGCACCTTTTTCAAGATTTGTACAAGCACATTTATGGCAGGTCGTACAGACCAATGGCATGCAAATCGAGGCAGGGGAGCAAAGAGGATCCCAAGAGGTCCTGCACGGAATTTCATGTAGTTATAGTCATTTTTGCATGATTTTTCTCCATGAATCCACTAGAGAATTTGGATCCAAGTAGCGTGTTTTCAAGGCTCATGAATGAAGCCCACTTTTTTCATTAATGCATGGCACGCAAATCAAGTCATAGAGCCCAGGAGGGTTTCAGAAGTTACATTGTCATAATTTGACAAAATTATAGTTATTTTTGCACGAGTTTCTGACACAAATCCACTGATGTAGTCATAATTTGGATCTGAGCAGTGGATTTTTCGACTTATGGAAGAAGCCCACTGTTGTCATTAATGCATGGAATGCACTTCGAGACAAAGTTGCACCTTTCAGGACAGGGTTGAGTTTACAGTCAAAAGTTGTAGAATGACGAGACGAATTTTTTGGTGTTGTGTATGCCAAGATTTGAAAAACACTTTGGGCACCATGGCATGAAACACAATGTAAGTTTCATGCATTTATTATTTTTGCCTCTTTTTGGAAATAGCAAGAAAATGAATGTATATTGCAGATTCTAATGATCTTTGAGTGCTACAGTAAGGCATCAAGATATGAATTATTGAAGGAATTTCCTTTTGAGCCTTACACACAAACCGAGATGGTGCGGTAAGAGTCCAATTTGACACTTCGACAGAAAGTAGTCATGTTTACAGCCAAAAGTCTCATAATTGTGAAACAAGTGTGATGATGATGGCATTTTCCTTATTTATTATGTTGCACATGTTTGTAATGCGGGGTTTAAAAACCATAGAGTTCCCACTAGTGCACACTTGGGGGTATTTTCCTTAATGGTAATGTGTCTTAAAATTTGATGTAATTATTTGGCTTGAAAATTCAAGTTTCCATGAAGCATTGTAAAGGCTTTGTAGTCGCTCAATGAGAGTGAGAGGAAGTTGTTTTGCCTAAGTCTTGTTGACAACGTTGTAATGGGTCTTGTAGCCATTGTCGAGTGAGAGGCATTGTTTTTCCTAGGCCTGTTTTAGCAACATTGTAATGTGTCTTGAAGCCATTATTGAGTGAGAGGCATTTTTTTTAATAGACTTGTTATGGCAACATTGTAATGGGTCTTATAGCCATTGTTGAGTGAGAAGGCATTGTTTTTCCTAGGCATGTTTTGGAAATCATTGTAAACTTGTCCATGCAAGTTTTATAAACTCTTTGCAAGTGTGGTTTTGTTTTAAAAATTCATAATCCATGTATTTCCAGCTACAGATTTGCATTGGTGCAAGTGTCGGCATCGACATACTCATTTTGAAGTACAAAGGTGAAGGAGAAGAAGGGTGCGGCCTTTCAGAGACATTTGTATGCAAATCAGAGAATCAGTTGCAAATTTGCATTGGTGCAAGTATTGGCATCACAATCCTCATTCCAAAGTACAAAGGTGAAGGAGAAGAAGGGTGTGGCCTTTCATAAACATTTGTTATGCGGATCAAGGAGCAGGGAAGTGCATGGTGGAGTGTAAGACTCTTCCTAGAAGCTGGTTGTAGAGATTCAAGTCACATTTTCTCTCTATACTTTTGGAGGACCAAAAGTTCTTTTTGTGGGGAGGTGTGATCTAGGAGTATCTCCACACAGTGAATCATTACTTTACACACCATGGAGAATATCATTAAAATACTTGTTGATGGTAGGTGCCAAAGAAAAATTAATACTCATGAATGATTTATTTAAAATGCAAAAATAATTAATACTTTAAGTGAGTGAGAAACTCATGTATTATTCATGCAAATTGGAAAAGTAGATTTGAGAATCTCATGTATTATTCATTTAATTTGTAAAAAGGAAATTAAAATTAAGTGAGAGAATCCAACTCACAAATTAGTTTCCTAGTTTTAGGGGAAAATTAGTTTTGTGTGAGAATCCTACCTCACAAATTAGTTTCCTAATTTT
>CBVK0103234215.1:0-14123 GCA_900067695.1 Picea abies
TGCCTAACACCCAACTAAGTCTTTGTTATTGCAAAACAGTTACAACATGAGCACTACCAACTCAGTTTACAATAGGGAAGAGTCAAACAACTCACCTCACCTCACCAAGAAACTCATATGCATATCGCCACCAAGACTCTCCATCACAACTTTCTACAAAGCCACCTCCAGTGCACCTCAGACATCACTCCAACCACAAACTTGATGTCTCTTCATTTCCATAGACTTTGTCTCTTTGTTTCCGCAAACTTCCCAAATTCCAGTTATGTCTCACACATACCTCCAACAGACCTGCATTTCTATACATAGCCAAAATCATCCCAAGAGAAATTCACCCATATATGTCCTATGAATCAACCTCATGGCAACACAGGTCCTCCCAAGTGGAGAGACTTAGCTCCTTGAGGGAGTTTGTCCTCTTCGTCTAGCTCATAATCATAGAGCTCTCCTTGTCTCCAAATTGTTCCATAACTTGTTTTCCTTGGTTGTGCACCCTTGTTTTCTTAGAGGCTCTCCAAAGGTCACCATAATGAACCATCACATCCTTTGGGGGTGTCAAGCCTATAAATTTAAATATGCAATTCTATGTGTCTAATTTTCAAATCTAAAAATTGCTTCCTAGTGAACTAATAATAAACCCTAGTTTTTATCACTGAAAAATTTTACATTGAAAATAATTGACTAAAATATTTGTAGAGGAAACAAAAAGATCAAATATGAATCATCAATACACATGAGACACAAAATTTATGTTCTATAACTTTATCAAATTCAAAATTTCTAAGGTCAAAACTAGCTCTCCCAACCAATACAATTTCACCAAAATATGAGGACAACCTTGTCCTCCAATAACCAGAAAACCAAACCTCGAAAAATCCCTGGAAATTTATTTTGTCTACAAATCTATTGCAGACTACCTATACAACCTATTGACATTGCCTATAATACTGCTAACATCATTATGTATGAACATGCTCCTACCCATAAAATATTGTATGGATGTACGCAATTCACCTTACTGCAACCTGCATATGTACTAATTGTTCCCACTGCAACCTGTGTATATGTGATTCACCTTCCTACAACCTGTGTACATACATGACAGAGCTCTCTGCAACCCACATACATGCATGATTTATCTTCTTGCAATCTGTGTACAATTATAGAAAACTTGTATAGACACCTCCATACAATTCGCTCATTGTGATTTCCTCTCTTCTAGGATAGACATGTCACCAGTGTAGAATTTCCCTTTGCTGAAATCACCAAGGCTACTAGCACAAGTGTAGACTGACTTATGATAACTCCATTATGTCTCCACACACTTTTCACATGATTTGTCACAATCCATCCTCTACATATATAGGAGTCTAATGAGTGAGTTTGCACACCCCTTCTAAACTCAACAATTAATTAGAATATTTTAATCCTCTTTGTGGGTGTGAAACCCCTACATAATCCCACAAATTCCGTCAAATTTCCCATGAGGCCTTAGCCTCATTCCAAGGTTGATTTCACTAAAACGAAAGGCTAATATGGTGCCAACGAATATTCCCACATTCCTGGAACCTTGGCCTCTAGTGGGAATACTTCTTGAAGCTACTATAAACAACAATCTATCCTAACGAGGGAGGTATACCATCCACCATTATCTATATGTACCTCTGTCTCCCACACTGGAAGTGACTATGTTTCCTCTACCACAGATGCACTCCACTCCTCATGAATGGCTACCCCCTTTGTCACTGAAGTAGATCCCACTCTCCACACACTTATCACATGATTTTTAACAATCCCTCCTCTCCTTATATAAGAGTCTAATGAGTGAGTTTACGCACTCCTTTTTGAATCCATTTCCAAAAGAATTGTCGCACCCGTTTGTATACCTATTCTCCCAAACGAATCGTCGCACCCCTTCATGGACTCAGTCACCCAAATGAACCCATGCACTCGTCAACTGTCATGCCCCTTGGGACTGCCGCACCCAACCTTGGTGCACCCCTCATGTCAGTGCACCCCATCAGTCGAAATGACTTGTCCTCTTGGGTGTGCATTCCCCTTAGTTGAGTCGGGCCAACTCTCCTGAGTTTGTTCCTTGTGCCTTCATCCGTTTGGTGGAGCATCCAACTCTTTCCCTCAAATCTTCATCAAATCGTCCATCGTTTGACTTGTGTCGCAAGGCACCTTGGGTGGAGTCTCCCCTTGGCACCTCACGCACCCAAGCAACCCCAACTCTTTCCTATATGAAGAGTTTTGTCTCTTCATTCACATCGAGCATCCTTCCTCCCTGATTCAGACTGTGGTGAAAGTGCACGTGCCTGAACTATACTCTAAATACCTTACATGTTTGGCTTTGGTTGTTGCCTCTGTATTACTGAAACTACATTGCACATTGTTGTGAGAGTTTCTTGCTACTGGTATCTGATAACTACATTTTTTTTAGGGGATTATTTTATGGTAAGAGATATTATTCAATCTATGACCACTTCGGTGGGGGTCGCTCTTCACATCTTTCTCCCTTCTCCATTTTTTTCTCAAAAGTTCTAGAATTTACTCCATATTAAAATCTAACTACTATGAATCAGATCTTTAAACATCACCTAAGTAATACCTCCAGAGATGAATGTCCATCATTTGATGGCATTCTAAAGAGTCAAATGCCTTTTTCCAGAGAAAGGGCATAGATTGAAAATCTTGAAACCAAACTATTCAATTTCTTAGTCCCGATAACAAGTAGATCCACAAGTTAGGAAAATAAAAATTATATTTTTTTTATAAACAATAAGAATAAAAAATTGAAGATGAGAATAAGGTGGATGTGATTTGAAAAACCTTAATTCAACATTACATAAGCTTGATTATTAAATTTAAGAAAAAAAATATACAACTATATTAAAAACGTTTTTAGAGAAAGAAAAAAAAAATGTTTCACATGTTGAGACATCGTTAAAATGAAGGACGTCATAATCCCATAGATCTTACAAATAATTTTTTAATAAAAATTAAAATATTCTATTTATTATATCATGAAGTAGCCTAACCCTATAACTATAGGGTTACAAATACTATGCCCTACAATCATGTATGAAGAAATAGCCAGCAGAAAGGTCTATCATAGCGACTTGGTAGCTTCCACTATGCTTATACGTTGGTTTCTTAAACAAAATGACCCATAAATCAGTTGCGCATTTATTATTTTTTTGGGGGATGTATCAAGGTGATTGGGAAACTCTCACGACTATTGGCATTTAAACACGCAGACTTTCATATGAGGCGTAGTCTAAACATTTTAGGTTTTCCAATTTTTTTTTAAAGGTGATTATCATATAAATCAACTATTTTTTTTTTTTTACAAAATTGTAATTTTTAGAATGTTCAAATTGTGTTTTTCAATGTATAAATTGATTCAGCGTTCTTAGAATTTTGAAAAAAAACTTGAACCATATATATTCAACAGCTATTGAAACATATATATTGAATCAATGAAATATACAACTTTAACTATTTTTCTAAATTTTTACTTAGTTTTTAACAAAACTTATGGAAAAAAAATAACCTCAAAAAAATAAAATGTTTAAGCTAAGCACTCATATCATAACAGTATAAAACACATCTCGTATACAGCCAAGGCGAAAACAACAATTACACGATAAGTAAAGGTTCTTTCGAAGAAGGTATTATCTTTCCACTATTGGACCTTTAGAAAGCTCTAGGCATCCGCTCAATTTGGACTGATTTGCTACTTACCGAGTGCTAAACACTTCCCCAGTAGAGAAAATTGCATGATCGAGATATTTTAGGCACCAAAGCTTTTATCATAGTTTGTTGGCTTTGTTAAAGGTGGTGAGGGTTTGTTGCCATAAATAAATGTTTTGGGGTTATTAGACCTATAAAAGGAACTAGGCATCCGCTCAATTTGGAATGATTTGCTACCAACCGAGTGATAAACACTTCCCCCAGCAGAGAAAATTGCATGATCGAGATATTTTGGGCACAAAACCTTTTTTCATAGTCTTTTGGCATTATTAAAAGTGGTGAGAGGGTTTGTTGCCATAAATAAAAGCTTGAGGGTAATGTTGGTGACTTTTCTTAATTGTTATGTTTTCGAAATAATGTTACCATTTATGTTTTGGGTTGGATGAACTTTTTATTTTTGGTTTTTTGCGGTCATCTATATTTGTATAAAATTGTTATTTTTTGTTGTTTAACTTATATTTTTGAATGTATAAATAGATTCAGCCTGTTGCAAAATTATAAAAAAATCGCAAAAAAAAAAACAAAAGATAAAACTTTTAGAATACTCTTTTATGTTTTGTTGTACAAAGAAGTATTTTACAATCAAGTATGAGAAGATGTTGAGATGTTGTCACATACATACATAACATAATGCTACATCAAAAAATTTAAAAAATACAATTTGACTCAATTATACAATTATTACACACATAAATATATATATTAAACATGCAAAAAGTGGATAGTCATTGGATATGTAATTTAATTCCACATCCAACCAATGCTTACACTTGAAATTTGAGTAAACATTTAAAAACACAATAAAAAAATAATTTTCTTTCTTTCTCTTTGAAAAATCATAAGTCTTATTTTATTATTTTCCTTAAGGGACCCAATTTGAATATCAATTTTTTTGTCATGATGATATCCACAAGAAAATGAAAATCAACATCTAATGAAATAAAAAGATGGCATTAGAAAATATATATAGCTCTTTAAAAAAAAAAAATCTTATAAAATAGTTTTCTTTATTTCTCTTTGAAAGTTCATAACTCCTTTTTTATTAATTTAATTATTGTTTTATTAGTTTTCTTAGAAAGCCCAATTTAAATGTCAAATTTGCTTAATAATCATATCTTTTAAAAAATGAAATTCAACATCTAATGAAATAAAAAATAAAGTTCATTCATAAAAAAGAAAAAGTATACCTCTATTAAAAAAAATTGCATTCAAGTAGCTTTAATTAATATCGTCCATAAAGAAATTAATAAAAACTCTACAACCTAATAATTTCCATCCATATAGGATGGGGTGCCAAAACTTGAGGCCAGACCAACCACCTAGAGGCTTGACAAGGCAACATAGACACCTAGAGCGTTGAAAGAATGGGTAAGTGGCCTAGACCAAAGTGGGGTTAATTCGATGATAGGAAGGTACAATCATGATGGGTCTATCGAGATTTTTGTCGATGCCACCAACTTAGAGAATTGATGGTATGGATGTTCCAGCTAGGCTTTGGATGGGACGGGTGGTTTCATCAGTGCTCAAGGGGAAGCCTCGACATCGGATGAACGTGAGTCACAATCAGTGGAGCATGTAGCGAGTACAGAATGATGGTGGAAACAAGATGTGTGGAATCAATGTTAGTTATGGGAAGTATGGTGGAAGTACTGCAAGGAAAACAAACACTGGGATGAAGCATTGGAAAGAATTAATGAAAACAACCTACCTTGAAGGAGTCGAGATGCAGAGATATTTCAAGAGAAATGACCAGTGCATTGGCTCAACATTGGCAAACTTGAGTGTAGTGGATTGTCTCAGCTGGAAGAGGGAGCTAGAAGTTCAAGGTCTTTGGGACTGGTTGTGGAGGTGGATGCCAGATAATGCCATCCCATGGCATCTTCCCCCAGTAAGGTTAAACGAAGAAAACATAGGGGGTTTTGGAGACTGGTAGTTTCAGTTGTATTTCGTGTTTCCTTGTTAGAGTAGAGGGATGAAGAGAGGAAGATCGTGCTTACAGTGGTGGCTACAGTGAATAGGGGACAACAAGAAAGGGAATTTCAGGTTTGTCTTGGTCATCCTGAGAAAGAGACGTAGGATGGCCAGAAAAGGTTTAAGGGAGATTAGCCAGAAAGGGAAACAAAAGGAGGCCTACTCCTCCCAAGGCCCGGTCAATCGCTCTAGGGCGACATGGATGACTAGGATGAGGTTTAATAATATTTTCTCAGATGAGGAGAAGTAGACAACTACAAAAATAGAGGAAGCAATCGGACATCATTGGCACACCACCTTCGACGTGGATATTGTCAAAGAAGTCAAAGCCTAGGTCAAGGATCCGAAGTTTACAATAACTAGTGAAATGAAGTACTTCAAGTTGGTTGAAACCTATTAGACAATCAAGGCTATGGTTTCTCAGGCTATTGAGAAAGTCAAAACATACAAAGACAACACCCTTCGAGAAATTGAATTGTTGGAAGGAAAATTTGATCTCTTTTGTCACTCTCAATTTGGAATTAAATTTTGGGCCAGGAAAGAGGTTCAGAACTATGAAAACTGTCAAAGTATGTCCAGGAACCCAAGTTAGCCATGGTTGCATGAGTGCCCCATCCAATTCGAGGACGAAGAGAATCCACGCGAGGCTGATGGTGAATTCAAGAAGGTGGAGGAGCATCTTGAGACTCCAGAAAAATCTAGAGCTTGAATCTATGGGTTCTGATATGTTCCCTTTTTGCTTTGTTTTTATATGTCCAGGAACCCAAGTTAGCCATGGTTGCATGAGTGCCCCATCCAATTCGAGGACGAAGAGAATCCACGCGAGGCTGATGGTGAATTCAAGAAGGTGGAGGAGCATCTTGAGACTCCAGAAAAATCTAGAGCTTGAATCTATGGGTTCTGATATGTTCCCTTTTTGCTTTGTTTTTATAGCTATAGGGTGGTTCTAACTTGATTTGGCCTTGGTTTTTAGATTTCAAAAGTATGAATAGGCCTTGTTTTGAGCCAAACCTGATTATGGGCTTTTTTGTTTTCTCAATGATTGATACAATTATTTGATTTGAACATATAACTATGGTCAGTGAGGGCTTTGGTTTCCATTTTCGCGAACTCTCATTGGAGTGTCAATCTCATTGTCTTAATGTATGGAAAAACTGTCCAAAAGTGTTTGAACATATAGTTTTGACTGGTGTGAGGTATGGTTTATATTTTGGCATACCCCCACTAGGTTGTTTGCACTTCTACTATTTATATTTAAAAATATAAAAACTCTTGGTTTAATTTATAAAAAAAATAAAAAATTCCATCCATATTATTCTACATAGCAAAGCAAAAGATAAAATGCATGCATTCACATTAGTGACATTAAATTTAATGAAATCTATAGCATTCTTAAAATCAATCACATCCACCACGCCCATGTCATCCAAAGGATTTCGATACATCCTATAATTTTATGACTCAAGCAATATGGTTTAAAGTGTAATATCTAAATTATATGTCTAGTGTTTTTGGTATAAAGTGTAATATCTAAATTCTATGTCTAGTGTTTTCGGTAGTCTTGTTAAAAGCAACAAATTTAGTGTGTATTGTCATTGTAATTAACATCAAATTCAATATTTAATGCATAGAGAAAAGAGATAGTCAGTTCTCTTCAATTTCATGATTTCAAATTTCAAAATTTACTCCTGAATATGAAGAGTCAAGAGTCAAGGATTAAGTGGAAAACATAACAGTTTGTCCAGCAAACTTGAGCCCAACTACAAAGTTAAGTATTGATTGTGTACATTCTTATGACCTAAATTACAATCGCGGTAAGGATGATCATTGGACAGAGAAGAACAATAATCAACAACTAAACAGAGAACAAATGAAAACACGGAAGTGGAAAAAGAAATTTTTTATACCCCAGTAAAGGAAAATGGATCGACAATGGGATACCCCGCTAAAGGAAAATGAATTTGCTCTAATACGTTGTGTAATAATATCGAATTACATTTAACAAAATTCAATCATTTGTTTTTCTTAATTAATATTATTATAGAGAACAAAAGTTACTGATTTATAGAATATTATGTAAATGGAAGGAAATATGTAAAGAAGGTTTCAAGTTTGTTGAAAAGGGTATACTTATTGATAATAAGCACAATTAATCATCTTTTAATCTAAAATTCTAATCTGATGGCTAACAATTGAACATGCTGGCATATTCTTAGTCGTCCTCCCAAATCAATGAATGTGATTTCCTCTTCATAACTTCCATGTATTTTTGAATGCATCCTTAGTCGTCCTCCCAAATCAATGAATGTGATTTCCTCTTCATAACTTCCATGTATTTTTGAATGCATCCGTTAACCTGTTTACCTTTTAACATTTACATAATTATATTAAGAAATTAATATAGCACTGTATAAATTGCCATGTTTAAATGATTAAACTTTGCATTTAGCATGCTGGCTGTAAACGCTCATTTTCTGGTTGTGCGTTTCATTTTCTGACTGTACATTTTTCTGTCCGCACCACATTCATCAGCCACGGTTTTGAGTGGCTGTGCTAGTTCTTACCCCAATTTACTTTTACTAGTATATAAAAAAATATATATAATCCACTCATTTCACTTTCACTAACAAGAATGAATTTCTGTTTAAAATATATTTGGTTGTGTCAAGCTGATTACAAGCTCTTTGCTTTCTGTTTTCCAGCAGGCATGAAATAATGATTTTGTTTCAAATTGGTTCATTGCATGGTTTGCTTACTTGTGATGCCAAGTTCAATGCCGAACACGGAAAACAATCAGCACTCTGTTCTTTTCAAATGTACAGTCATAGTACTTCGTACAAGCATTCCTCTGCTCATTGGAGACATGTATACATATACATGTTCCAGAAAATAATAACTCTGCCTATTTACAATTCTATTAAGTGAACTCTGCTTCAATTGCCAGCAAAGGAACAACCTCTGAAGAGATTAAATGGTTAATCCCAACGCTGTATGAACATACATAGTTGAAGGTGGATTGCTTGGAACAGTTTAGACAGCAAGATTCACCAGTGAACATGCATTTGTGTGAATCGCTATGGTTGGCAGACAGTAAGGCACTAAAAAAGAATTGGCTATGGTTGTAAATACTCACCACATCTAAATATAAATGACTGCATTTGAATGGGTAAACACCCAGGGTTGGAGACGCCTTGGACGAGTTGCTCTCCATGAATAAAATTGATAATGGCCCGAACCATGGCTGTAGCAGTGAATTAACACAGCACACCAAACAAATGGATGAAAACGCTGGGAATATGAGAGCGCTAAACCAAGCAATTAATAAATCATCTGACTTATGGATGTAGGTATGATTACTCAGCCCATGACTCAACTGAATGAGGAATTGCTTTATGGGTGCAGCCGATGACTCAAAGTTTAGGGAAATAGCGCTGTAGATGAAGAATTAATTACACCGGCAATCAAAACAATTGACAAATGCCCAAGGCGTAATTAAACTTGCCTCTTGACATTTACACAAATTCAAACTAATGTGAAATGCTTCAATCAAAGACCAGCGAATTAAGGGAAAGACCGTTTCTGCCTGGTTACTTAATTATTTGACCGTAGAACACACATAATGCATTTTTTTTATTCTTTTCCAGTGATCTGTAGACATAACTAGAATAACTAGCAACAACTGTTTTATACAAATGGTTGATATACGTTCATCTCACAATGCCAATACAAAAATTTTGATAACAATAAGAGAGGGCTAAGGTCCTAATACCTTCTATTATGCAATTGAAAAACATACCGTTGCCTTAACTCCCGCCTCGAATGATGATGTGTGCTCCGTGCCGCTCCTACTTCGTGCTGCTCCTACTCGCCGATCGTAGAGACTACACTGGTACCTCCCATCTAATCGCTAGGGGTACTCTGCTTCCCCCTTAGCCCCTTGAGCCGCAAGGGGGCCACACACTATCCATATGGTAGATCTAGCTTCCCAGCACGCCTCGCAAGGCCGAGCTACCACTCCTATTCGAGCTAAGAAAATCTCAACTCCCCATAAGTAATCAGTCAAGTCACAATTCCGGCAGCGTAACGTTACGCTAACAATCGATCCCTTTCTTCCTCATCTCCCTTTCTGTTATAGAGTTTTGAGACCCACCAACTTTCCTAATTCACATTTTAAATTAAGTTTCAATAAAATATTCGAAATATTCTCCATCGCACAAGTGTCGTCCATCCCCCTCCTTTCTCCAATAAATATTTTCTTTAAATTTATTAATATTTGCACCTGTTAACAGTGTTGTTGTCATAACGAGGAGGGTCGTTACAGAATCGCTATGGTTGACAGATAGTAAGGCACTAAAAAGGATTGGCTATGGTTGTAAATACTAACCACATCTAAATATAAAAGACTGGATTTGAATGGGTAAACACCCAGGGTTGGAGACGCCTTGGATACGTTTCTCTCCATGAATAAAAGTGATAATGGCCCAAACCGTGGCTGTATCAGTGAATTAACACAGAACACCAAACGAATGGATGAAAACGCTGGGAATATGAGAGCGCTAAACCAAGGAATTAATAAATCATCTGACTTATGGATGTAGGTATGATTACTCAGCCAATGACTCAACTGAATGGGGAATTGCTTTATGGGTGCAGTCGATGACTCAAAGTTTAGGGAAATAGCATTGTAGATGAGAAATTAATTACACCGGCAATCGAAACAATTGAGAAATGCCCAAGGCGTAATTAAACTTGCCTCTTGACATTTACACAAATTCAATGCCCAAGGCGTAATTAAACTTGCCTCTTGACATTTACACAAATTCAAATTAATGTGCAACTCTTCAATCAAAGACCAGCGAATTAAGGGAAAGACCGCTGCTGCCTGGTTACTTAATTATCTGACCGTAGAACACACATAATGCATTAGTTTGATTCCTTTCCAGTGATCTGTAGACATACATAATTAGAATAAAAATTGTAAACAGCTATTTATTAATTATAGAGATTTTAAATACATTATGGAAATTATTCTTTGCTATGCAGTTTCAACCTTCCTCACTAATAATAATATATGTAGATGGTTTTGGTTGATGGGAGACTTTGATGCATTTTTCTTCGTTAACATTATCTAGAGATGGTTTTGACCTTGAACTTGTGACCTTTTAGGAGAAAAACACATGTTTTTAACCATTAGGTTCACTCAGGTTGTATTCTGAACTCTTGGATGGTCTCTGGCGTATCTATGTTGGAAAAATTATGATAGAACTCTTGGATGGTCTCTGGCGTATCTATGTTGGAAAAATTATGATACATAACATCACATGTCATCTCTCACGAAGAAGAATGGATAGAAGTAAACACCTTGGGAAACTCTAGATGGTGTACTTCTTTTCTTCTCAACCACTAAACCTTGTGACTGAATGGCCTATTGAGCCAGTGAACCTTGTGATTGAATGGTCTTTTGAGCGAGCGACCAGGTGAACATTGTATTGAAAGAGTTTTGATTGTGTTACCTCTCATTTTGCATGAGGCTTATACTAGTGAATTTCTTCATTGCTCTTTTGATTTTCATCACAAAAAGATTTGGTTGGATGGGGTATTCACTTCATTCATCACAAAAAGATTTGGTTGGATGGGGTATTCAGTTCATTCTGTGGATTACTGATGACATAGATGATGATGTCATAGAGGTTTTGATGATGTATTTCTTAACCACATGATGTTCTAGTCCCCACTCCTTACTAGATGATTCGATTTTAAGGCGTTTGAATCCCTTGGTGGACTGCATTAGAATTTTGGGCTAATTGGATATTGGATGGACTTCATCATGAAATTTGGCATTTTCACACTACCAAGGAATATTCACAACTCTCGAGGCACTCTCACAACTCTCGAGGAAGTTTGGGGCCATTTTTCATGCATCTGGACCTCTCATGCTATGCCACGTCACGAACCTCAGAACTCTCGAGGCACTAGTCACAACACTCTAGGCAATTTGGGACCATTCTTCATGCATCTAGACCTCTCATGCCATTCCATGTCACAAATCTTGGAGCGCTCAACTTGTTCACACATTTGGGGGCACTTGTCACATAGTTTGATGAGACATCCACCTTAGAAGATGCATTACTTGGTTGTTAGAACATCTATTTGGAAATTGTGGACCTTTTTGGACTTCCCTTGACTTGTGGAGGTGGTTGACATGATTTGAGGAGGAGGTTGGACTTCCCTTGACTTGTGGAGGTGGTTGACATGATTTGAGGAGGAGGTTACACATTGGATACCTCATAGATGACCATTGGAGCTGATTTTAGGGGAGCCATACACACTTGAGAACTTCTATTCATTGTTTGTTGGACATTTCTCCTTGGAAAACTACACATACACTTTGGGGGAGATCTAGGAGACTTTCATTGCCTACTGCGAAAAGTTGGTTGTGGATCTTTCCACTTGAAATCATTTGAAGGATAAACCCCACACCATTGATTCATATTCTTCCATCTTTGATGGAGACGCAGTTCTATCTTGGTTGGAGGATTGTACATGTGGCTTGAACACCTCATTATTTTATGTATTGTTGAATAATTGGTTGGAGGAAATAATTCTTTGCTCCTCCCTAGGATAGATCTAGGGTTATCACATGAGAAATTAGTATTATATTGAAAAGGAAGTTGAGATAGACTCTATATAAAGAGTATTCCTTCCACATTTGTACTCATGGTTGTTTTTTTGGATCTTTCACTCCTTGGATCTTAATTGACATATCTTTCTTAGATAATATGGATGTATAAGGGTTCTTTCTTTGTGGACGTTGGTGTCAATTCCTAAAGATTTTCTATCTTAGTTTTTATTTGATGCATAAATATTAATTGTGAATGGTCAAATCTTCTACAATCTAGCTAGATCGATCCATTGAAGGATAAAATATACCACTTGGAAGGAAGACATTTTGGGGTGATTCATCTCCTTCTACTTTTGTTAGTTTGGTAATTATTTGATATCTTTCATTGTATATCCATGTTTATCAAGCTATAATAGATCTTGTCAGTGGATGTTTCTCCCTTTAGGACCCCTTCTTCTAAGGCCTTGGTCTTAATTGTTAATCTTTGTTAGATAAAATACTATTCTCTCCCTTGGGTTCTAGTCTCTTATTCCTTATCCATAGATGAAATAGACTGATTTTGAAGAGGGTTTTTCTTCTTGACCCCATAAGCCCACTTTGAATCACCTTGACTCCATTTCCCTTGCTGTATTTTTGATCCCGGAAAATCTTGATGGACACCCATGTATTCCAACTGACTCAAAACGGTCTTTTGGAAATTTACTAATTTTCGCAGTTTTTCAGGTGCCAAACTTTCGGGGCCATTTTGAGGGCCTAAACGACGTTTTTCACAATCGGGCACCTTAATGACAACCAAGTAATTTTATTGATCCCCCAAAATGAATCGCCTCGTCGATACCTGTCCAACGAGTTATCGTGCACCCTAAATGGAGATTGTATGCAAAAGTTATGACCCGGGAAGTTGATGTACTAACTTACCCCAACGGGGCCCACATGACTTTTGGCGCTACATCTCCTAGGGTTAGGTTTTTCGATGTCTAGAGTTTTGAAATTCATGTTTATTGTAAAAAGGCATTCAGAGCCTCATTGTACTCATCTTCTTGGGAATGATTGTAGTCATCACAACTCTTCTCAAAGATAAGCTGCCACCATTCTAGCAAGCTTGTTTTCAATCTGCATGTTACAGATTCATTGTATTTCTTATTTAATAGAAGTCATGTTTTACTATATCTTTGTTATTATTCATTGTGTCTCTGTGTTAATATTATAAATATATGTTTTAATTTCTTTTCGCTCATAAATCTAGACCAGTGGTATCAGAGTGATCTTCTCATCGTTTTGTTTAGTCCATGCCCCCAACGCAGTTAGGGTATAAAGAGTTGGGTCTCGATCTTGTTTCTCTTGAGGACAACTCCTTTTTCATGACCAATAAAGCATACATGGAGGGCGAAAAGAAGAATGAAGGGACATGAGATCCTTTCAAAATGTTTCTCAAGGAGGCCCTTCAGTGACAAAGGAATGAGATGATGGACAACTTTGCACAAATCCTTCGACCACTGGCGAAAAACGATGCATACACCTCAAGCGGAGGTGCCACCCCTTTTAAGGTACAAATCAATTTTGATATATTTGAAGGTCAAATAGATGTGGATGTTGTAGATAAATGGTTAAACCTTATAGAAGGGTATTTTTATTTCCACAACTTTTCTGATGGAGAAAAGATTACATTTTCCCTCCTCAAGGCCATCCCCCATGTCAAAGATTGGTGGGAGACTTTCTATGACAAAAAGGAAATAGAGGGATCCACATTATTTGTAGTTGCACCCACTTGGGG
>CBVK0103234217.1:0-10677 GCA_900067695.1 Picea abies
GTTAGGTTTTTGGATGTCTAGGGTTTTGGCATTCATTTTTATTGTAAAAAGGCCTCGAGAGCCTCATTGTACTCATATTCTTGCTAATGAGCATAGTCGTCGCATCTCTTCTCAGAGATAAGCTACCACCGTTCTAGCAAACTTGTTTTTAGTCTGCATGTTACAATTTCAACATATTTCTAATTTAATAGAAGTCAAGTTTTACTGTAACTATGTGATTATTCACTATGTCTCTGTGTTAATATTATAAATATGTGTTTTAATTTCTTTCCGCTCATAAATCTAGATTAATTTGGCACTAATTTCTACATCCTTCCATCACCTCTCTTGTATCTTAAATACCAAAACACGTCATTTTAATTAAGATATTCTCACTTGACCTTGTGCCTTATTTCCTAATTATAGTAATCGTAGTAGAGATGTCCCCCTTGAGGCAGAGGAGAGCCAACCTAAAATTAAGAGGATGGGTTTCTTAGGTCATAGTGGTTACTGTTATAATAGTCACCGCTTGATAAATACCTTGTGGATTAGGAATTTTATCGTTAAGTACAATTTGGGAGGTAACATTTTGGAGTCCTTGTCAAGGATAAAGTCAATTTCTCAAAAATTTGAAAACTATGATTCATGACATTTTTGCTTGAGTGTTGTATTGAAGATATTTGCTTCACATGGTGACTCCATGAATGAACAAATCCCTTGCTCCTTACATATTTTGAAGACATTGTTGGGTGTAGAGGTGAGCACATCCATCAATTTTGAAGACCCTTTGAAGAAAAACAATGTTTTACTAAAGCCACTTTTACCACACCTTATGCATCATTGCCTAGCTTTAGTAATCCTATTAGAGATACCCCCATTAAGCTAGAGGATATCAGACGTAAAGTGAATATGATAGGTTTCTTAGGTGATAGTGGTGATTATCCTAATAGTTCCCCCTTGAGTTATACCTTGTGGATTCTAAGGATTTTATCATTAAGTACAATTTGGGAGGTAACATTTTGGCATCATTGTTGGGCATAAAGTCTATTTCTGAGAAATTTTGAAGACTATGCTTCATTAAATTTTTGTGAGAGTGGTGTATTGAAGATATCTTCCTCACATGGCGAATTCATGAAGAGACATCCCTTGTTTCTTAAATATTTTGAAGGCATCATTAGATGTAGAGGTGAGCACATCCATCAATTTTGAAATCCCTTTGAAAAAATCTCATCTTCGTGAATCCACTCTTGGTATTGGTATGAGTTAGTTATTCATTGCATATTTCTCAGCCATATATTGAATACCTAGAAGTAAAGAACAATGGAATGCCTCCCATGGTTGGTTGATTAGTATAACACTTTTCATCATTTTTTTTTTTTTAATTTCCATCGTCAATGACGTACTCGTATAGTTATACTTGAAATTTATCTTGTATATCTTTATTAAATGTTTACTCCATATGGTTGTTTAATATTATTATCTAATCGTCATGGCGTTGACATGACACAGTACATGTTCAAAGGCATTTGCAATGATTCTGTTCGCAGATAAAGAAAAGTTATACTCTTTCTTTTCAAGTAATTACCATAAGCTCTATGTTTATTCTCCATTTACATGTTCATAAAATGTTATAATTCTTTTCACCTAAGCTCACACTATAAATAACCAATGTGACTCCATGTTTTTGGAGAAGACTCATATTAAAAACATGTCTCTATACATTTTATTAATTAAAACCTTAATCCTTTTACAAACCCTAATACCCTCACTAGATATTATTACTACAAACTTATATTAAAACACTATCAATTCTATTAACTAGATATAACTAAAACAAAGTGCTTAAATAAAATAAAAACCTAAATGAGTAATCCTCAATATTAATACACATATGTTATCATATGTTATTAATATCCTAAACCACAAATAACCCCACTACATTTACACTAACACTACTAAATAATTAATTAAAAGTAAAACCTAATTAACTAAACCCTAAAAACAAATAAATAATTAAAAGTAAACAACTACTTATATACCAACACTATTAAATAACCAAGTAAGAGTAAAACCTAACAAATTACCTAAAACCCTAAACAAATAATGTAAAGCCTCTAAACAAATAATGTAAAGCCTCGTATAACCTAGTTTTTATACTTATACATACTAATTATTATTCGCAAAACCCCAGATTTAAGTCTCATTAATTAATATTAAGTCTCATTTATTAAATTATATTCCAAAATTAAAACAACCGACTCAATTAAATAACTTTTAAATTGTCTTGCATTTATAGTATTAATTGACTACGATGAGCTAGCTCGACGATTAGTCCTAATGATGAATCCTGATTCAGATTGGAAACGTCGACGACGAAATGAAACCAACTGTGGATTATCCAAACAACACATGCAAAACTCCTCACCACAAAAATTAATGTCCATACATTTATTGTTGAAAACAAGCCTTTATACACCATATGTTAATGTTGGTTATACTTTTGACTCTTCTCTCACTATGTTACGTTAAGTATGTCACTGCTACAACACTATCGTGGGTATTAGTGGCTCACATCCACAATCCCACCTTTAATACCCCTGCAATATAACTATGGTTTTCGGTCACCTTTGGTAATCATATAATATACCCCATAGTTTCACCATACCGTTTACTCCACATGGTTCTCATCCTTAGAATCTACGAAAGGTGTTTGCATAGGGTCTAAAGTGTGTATAGATGCATACAACTGTCACGTGAGTACATAGATCATAGTCACACATTAATTGTACCGAGCTAACGTAACGTGTAGTTAAATGCTTGTTTAAGTGATACTTAAACTTGGATGACACCACTATAAATAACATGGTATTCAATGAGGTAAATTCTCGGCCAGGCCATGTCTTAGCGCCATTAATATTCTTAGTTGTCTCACTCTGTCAGTACCATCACTCTTAACTACGGCATGGAAAGACACGACCCCTATCCATCGTTTGTTCAATGTATCATTTTGCTTGGTTTGAGTGTGGAGTTGTATGCTCCATTCCCTCTGGTTGTAGGGTTTACTCATTTAACATTACAGTCGTGGAGCTACAAAAATATCGGTTTCAAGGTAACGTTTACATGATCGCTTCGGTGGCTAGTAGATTTGAAGAACACATCAATTTTATTTCCTATTTCAATATTTGATAATCGACTTGTTGCTGTTTTTTAACTCACACGGATTATTTGAGTTTGGGTGGACGATTTGATAAAAATCTTATCAAATACTACTTTCAGCTGGATACGGGGCTGAAAGTAGGCTTGTCATTTTTTGACAAAGGTAGACGGATGTTATCATGTATTTTTGTCACCTCTGGTTTTCGTTCGGTAGATTCACAATGTATTCCAAACGTTAACATTTCATTTATGGATTGTTTACAAGTTAAAATGACACCCATTAAAGAATGGCAAATTTCATGTAACAAACGAAAGGCTAGGTTCGTTTCCCAGATTCAGACCTAGTTAGTTTTTCCAAGTTCAGGATTACCTACCTGCATCTCTATTAGGTTTAATCTTGTTCACTTTATCGATGCTGAGAGAATGAGTTTGGTGAATATCGTTGGGTTTTAGAGTCTTTATACATAGATTAGATAACTTTGTAATATTCTTTATAAAACTATTATATATCTCTGATAAATTGTCAGCATATAGTTGTTAGTTTTGTTTTGTTAACTTTATAAACTGGATTGTCTCTAGCGTCAAAGGTATGGTTATTTGGGCGACCCTCTCATATATATGATTTTACTTGTATTACATATAGATTACCCTTTTCAATTTTGCCAACGTATAAATAATTTTATTTGTATAAAAAGTGTTTACCATTACTCCACTGTTTTACCTTAAGCCGATACATAATGGTCAATGGTCGTCTCGGATTACTCTTAAAATATTATCATGCTATATCTTGAAGTTGGGCTCTAGTTAGAATGCCTCGTTACATTGTGTTAAACCTTGAATCTTTCTCTATATTGAAACGGTTCTCTCGTTATGAACTCTCCATAGTTTTGATTTAGTTTAAGGTTAAAACTTAAAAGAATCATTATTTTTACTTGCCATTTAAATATATGCTACTCAAGAGGTATTCTTAGACATTTTTGAGGAGTTCTCACTTCAAGCGGATATTCGAGAAATACAGCTGGCCGCAGCACCTCTAGTAGTTGGAGAAGGAGGCGCTATATGGTTATGAACCCCCGTCACCGAAGAATTGGGTCATTCAAAATGAAAGTATAAACTATTATTAATCTTTTTTCAAAGCAAATTGACTGCCATAGGTTAACTCTCAGTAATAGGTGCAGGACATTAAAAACAAACAAACAAAATAGGGCGATAGCAGAAGTAACTTGATAGGGATAATAGGTAGTGAGGAACCAACCATCGGCCAAGTGATAGGGATAATAGGTAGTGAGGAACCAACCATCGGCCAAGAATAAAAAGGAAACTATTTTTTAAAAGAAAACAATACACAGAAATGGTTAACCTATATACTAAGTCTGCAATAGGTAGGTTTATTGTGTATATCTTGTTCTTTATATTTCCAATCAAGAACTCCTTCATTCCAAACTTTGTCTTTTGAATAGTTAAACCGATTGTAAATAAAATCTTTGATTTCAAACTTTGTCTTTTGAATAGTTAAACTTATTGGAAATAAAAGTGAAACTAAGTATTTATTTTCTTTCTCACAACAATATTTATAAATGATAATTTTTTCAAAGTAGATAACATTCTATAGGCATATTGAAGTTTTTTGCTGCAAAGAATTTAATAATAAAAACAACACAATATTCTCTTACAATTATTCTCTATTGTAATGTTCACCAATCATTAACCAAATAAAGATAAATAATTTAAAAGAATATATATGAGTCTTCTTCAATAACTAGAAATTAGCTGAGTAAAGAACCAATTCCTCCCAACCATAGACATGAACAACCAAAGTTATTTGTTCTTGTCACCACAAATCCTAAATCATTATGTCACGGGGAAAATTGTACAACCTTCTCCATATTTCTCAGATTTCCATCAAACGCATTTCTACTTCTCTTTAATAGCTTTCTTAGGTCTTTTTAAGTTGGTCTCATCCCTAACCCTAGGGAATATTTTTGGCCTACTTTTTTGCTAGCTTGTTCCCTCACATCCCACACATTCGGGAGTAGGGTTCCACTTGTCTCATGCACAACAATTTATTTAGGTGGTTTTTATCCGTTTCCCTCATCCATGGAATAATGATTTACTCTTTGTAAGTGGATTCTCTAATCAATTTGTTTCTTGTTAGTTAAATAAATTTAAAATACAAGTTACAAAAATATTTTGCATCAATGTTTATGATAACATAATTCTCCATAAGTATTTTCCAATAATTATCACAATATCAACTTGACATAAACTAGCAAGAAATTAAATGTTTAATCAGTAAACTTTAATTACATATGCTCTTTTGATTTTTCAAATATCCCCACATTCTCTTATGAGAACCCAAGTGTACATGGGAGGTCAATTACAAAGTTTATTGGACATGATGATTTGTTCATACTACCCATCTCATCTTTCATGGAATTCATTTTAGGTATTGGAACTATTCAAGAAAATCTTGTGATGATTTTTTTTTGCATGTAGTCTTAAAATGAATGTGGATGTATTCGTAGAGGAAAAATATCATTTTTTACAAGTTTTTTGAGATATTTTTCAAGAAATGAAACCCTAATGATCATGAGCATTGATACTCATTTTGAAAGGACCAAGAAAAATGTACATTGTGATAAACAAACCAAATCTTAATGAAGAAGCTATTCAGTATCCTCTTGAAGATGATAAAGCCATGGAATATCTTCTTGCAAATCCACTTGAGGAACACAATTTTGAATACTATTCTCACATCTCCATTGAAGACCAATCACATGAAAAACGATTTGGTGAAGAAACACTTGTTCTCCCATAGAAGACCTTGAACGTGAAAGCCCCGTGCATCTATTTCTCCTCCCCATGAGGTTGAGGGTATGGTAATATTTACACCTTTTCAAATTTATGAATTTGAAGATCTTCCTTATTATGATCTTGAGAGGGTTAAACGTGAATACAAACCCTCAAATAATGATGAAGTGGAAAAATCATGCACCTCTCCATTTGAAGAAAATAATGGCATCTTAGGAAATTAAGTTATGAACGTCATTTATCATATTTTTTTATCATGATAAGAAGTGGTATTGTTGGAAACATTATGGAGATCCAATTTATTAGTGATGTGTCCATGCAAGAAATGGTAGATTTTGAAGCCTATGAAACACTTAATATTAAGAAGGTACATTCAGAAATTTTGCATGATATTTTCAATCCATTTGTCCCTATTTATGAGGTAGATTTTCAGGCTCCTTCTGAAGATATTTATATAGAATTTTTCCATCCACGTACTTTCATTTATAACGAGGATTGGTTGCAACATTTCCAACCATGTCATATGAATATTGTGCAGATTTTTTCCAGCGTAGGGAGTAGATTCGTGATGAAAAAAATGCAAACATTTTTTAGCCAACTTCCTCCTCGTGTCGTCGTGAAACTATGCATGATTTTCAGCTGAAAAATGTGGTTTAATGGATGGAAATTGTATGCTACAAGTTTTATTGTAGAAATTTCCAACAGCCGTTTTGTTCATGTTCATCCCTTTCACTCACATCTTAGCTAGAAATGTTAATTTTGATGTAAAAAATTCTAGGGTCCAAGAAACCTTTCATGATGAGTTTCTTTGCATAAAATTATACCCATCAAAATAGGTATTCTAAGCCCTATGTGTTTGCATAAAATTATACCCATCAAAATAGGTATTCTAAGCCCTATGTGGTGGCCTACGTTTTTTTTCTTGATGCTACAATTTTGTCACATCTCTCACATACTTCTTCCTTGGATAACAACTATGAATTGTTGGATTATTTTTTTGACCCCCCGCATTGGTTGCTTAAGGGAGGTAATGATAATTTTGTTGAAGAAAATATGGGATTTAATCCTGAGGTCTATTGTAGAAATGATGTATATACATGTTATAGCATTAATTGCCACCTCTCAAGCATTGATGCTTTTTTTTTTGGCCTTATCCATATCCTCTTTATAGACAACTATTCCTCATACTTCCTTGATTCCTTCTAAAAAACAATATTTTGGAGGATGTATGCACCCTTGCAGCTATTCAACCCACATACTCATGGGATACTTAAGGGATACCCGCATACATGATAATAAATGTTCAAAAAATATATGATTGTTCCAAATTAATAACGAGTCACGTAATTGGTTAGTTCTCTAACTCATTTTTCCGATACTCAATTGTCTCTAACCAACTAGAGACTGCATAAAATGAGCATTTTCCTCATGGAGAAAGGTATTGATACTTTGCACATTCAAGAAAACACTTCTATGGCTATTCCCATCGAGACTGTAAGTCAATTATATCCCTGTTGCAGTTTGTTTCTTTACTTGGAAACCCTTGTTCCCAGTCTCCATCTCATTAGCAAACTATATTTCCAAGAGTTTCCCTTTATACTATGTTTGGGCTTGTGGTGACTTCAGTGACAGGACCTCAGAGCAGGAGTCGAGGTGGGTGAATCTAGTATCTCTTTCGATACGACAACGTCACATTGAACATGTAAAATTTGTAACTACCTTGTTATTATTCATTAATAATACATAAAACTCATTCCTTCGGAGTGTATTGTGTTAATATTGTTCATATTTGCAATGCTTTTGGATACATTTCAATGGAAAACTTATTGTTTCGATATTTTCCGTTATTTTTCATGGGACTAACAGGTCATTGTTATTATAACTACCTCTCTATATAGATATCTTTTTTCAAGGTTATTGTAGGTTGCAGAGAGACCATTGGGAAGAAGTGAAAGGACTCCATCTATCAGGAACGACACCCAACGTTGGGATCCTTGTGAGTTGATTTTCCTCTTTCTTCCAATAGTTAGTTATTTCTTTGAAATTTGGTTATTATATCTTAGTTTGGTATTATGTATGAAATGTACTTCTTATACAGTCATTGGTACACTGTAGTACACCCAATACTGTACTGTAGGGAATTTTCCCCAAAAGAAGAATTGGTGACCATGTTGAGAATCTTTCTCCAAGGTGAGCATGTTTATGGGTTTCCGTCTTTGTTTGCTTGACTGAAGTGTTTTTTTTTTTTTTAATGTTTTTTCAGAATGTCATCCATACTTATATTGATAAATTATTATCATTTGAGTCTTTCTCATGTTTCACTTGTGCTTTTGTGTTTCCTTTTACTATCTTTTTTTTTAAGATTTATGGGTGTATATGTGTTGTGCTATTTCTCACTGTCACATACCTATATGTTCCCTACCCTTATAGACAGTCATGTACACACATGCTTCTTTCATCACAAGCACGTACATCTTTCCATAAAAGATTTTTTCAAATCTTTTTTGTATGAAAGTTTTTGGGCCAAGTGTTTGGGGTCTCTTCTGAGGCTTTGAGAATATATTAATGTTTCTTGTTGAATTCACTAATTGTTCATTTAGGACTTTTTTAAAGAAAAACATGTTTATTTGATGCTTGGATCATTCTGGGTCATTATTGGCTTTGCTCTTTTTTTTTTTTCCAATATTTTTGGCTTTCTTTTGATCTCCTTGCCGCATTTTTTGATTTGGGATTTAGACCTCAGTTTTCCAAGTTTTTCAAACTATATATTCTCTTTCCTTTGACAATAGATGATTACATACGCTATTATTATATAGGAGTCAAGTTTGTACATACGTGCTTAAAAATGCGCAAGTCTTGAGTCATATACACACCTTGTAGAAGGCTAAAGCATGTACATACACACTCTATAGAAGGAAAAGGCGCATACAGAGCTCATACATGCTCCCTAGATTTATATAGGGTGCATACATACGCTTATATAGGTGACCTATAGTGGAGGCATTCGCGTACACCTCAAGAAAAGTGGCTTTTTGCTTGTTTTTCAGCCTTATTTAAGTCTTGTTATTTCAAAGGAAAAATAACAAAGTATATCATTTTTTTTGTTTCTTTTTATTTTCTCAAAAGGTTGCCATTAATATGCATTTTGCATTAGAAAGAGAAAAGATTGTTTTTCAAGGTTTGAAATTTTGTTCATGCATTTTTATTTTTTGAAACTCTTTTCTATTGAAGAATTAACATAAAGTTTTATTTGTTAGTGTTATTATAAGTTTCATTTTTGCAAGAGTTTCAAACAACATCAATTTCGGTTTCGTATCCTTTGAGTAAAAAAAAACTGCTAAAATGAACACTAAATTTAAAATGTACTAGAATTTGTTTCTAGGGTTCAAAAATACGTTTAGGGTTACGGCCTTGGATTCGGATTGGAGAGGTAACTCTCCAATTCTGGTAAAAAAACATAATATTATGAGATATGGAGAGTAAAAATCCAATTTTCGTATAAGATAGTCATGAGCCTCCTTTAACACAAGAGTTAAACATGAGGTCGCTTGAGGAAGAGTCAAGAAGATAACCCCTCTAAGGCAATCTTTAGCTAATCCCAATCTTCTCTTGAAGAGTGACAGGTCTAAGGAAGTGATCTCGTCGATGCAATATTTGGTCGATCCCACTCTTATTTTGGGGAGTGATGTGTCTTTCAACTATGTCTGTAGCATTTCCAGTTCAATACCTTTTGAACAAGGGGGGATTTCATTCTCTTCAAGTATGCTCTCTCCAAGCCCTAGGTTGGTTTCCTTTGATTGGAATGATCTTGTTGAGCCTTTCTTTCCTTCTTCTACACCTTTCTAGATAATGTTTAGAGTTAATTAAACAAGAATTCACTGATGTATTGTAGATGAAGGATCCTCTGCAAGTGTTTTATCCTCCTCGGCTTGGAAATCTTTTGGTTCTCCTAAGCTTGTGTCAGCTACCAGTGAGTTGTTTCATTTCGATAGAAGACCTAGTGAATGTTTAGGGATTATTCCTCAATTTCCTATCATATTAGGTGGGAAGATTGTTCTAGTCAATATGTTAGTGGTTCCAGGCCCTTTAGATCTTAATATATTTCTTAGGAATGATTATTTTTATACTATGAATGATGTGGTGTCTACGCTCTTTTATGTGATGCATTTTCCTTACAATGGAAGCATTGTCACTATCGATCATCTTTCATCTAATAATCACCATCCTAGTTCAACTTTTGCTCAGGTTTATCGTTTGTACGTTCCTAGGGTTCAAGTGGATTCTTCCCTACCATGGGTTAATTATGTGGTGTCTTAACCTTGGTGTTCAATTTCTTCTAAGAAAGAATTTTTATAGCCATGTTTACCTTCTCCAAAAAAAGTCTTGATAATTGATCAAGTGTATTACCCATTGGGGGAACAAGTAACCTTGTATCCCCCTATTGTTCCGAGAGACTATGTTTTTCCTCTTGAATCTGATCTTACTGTTTGTGAGACCTAGAGCCTTAGTATGTGTGTGATCTAGATTATTTTGAGAACAACATGAAGACAAAAATATAACAGATATATAACAATTAAATACACATATATATTGCAAGAAACATAGCAATATACTGAAACCCAACTTCTATTAATGAATAAGAGAGAAAAACACTATAGAACTGGAAGAATGGGGTAGCTTATCTCTAAAAAGAAAGAGATGTTGGTTACGCTTCATTCAGAACAAGCTTTA
>CBVK0103234219.1:0-18953 GCA_900067695.1 Picea abies
ATTCCACTCTCTTCAAGTATGCTCCCTCCAAGCCCTAGGTTGGTTTCCCTTGATTGGAATGATCTTGTTGATCCTTTCCTTCCTTCTTCTACACCTTTCTAGATAATGTTTAGAGTTAATTAAACAAGAATTCACTGATGTATTATAGATGAAGGATCCTCTACAAGTGTTTTATCCTCCTCAGCTTGGAAATCTTTTGGTTCTCCTAAGCTTGTGTCAGCTACCAGTGAGTTGTTTCATTTCGACAGAAGACCTAGTGAATGTTTAGAGATTCTTCCTCAATTTCCTATCATATTAGGTGGGAAGATTGTTCTAGTCGATATGTTAGTGGTTCCAGGCCCTTTAGATCTTAATATATTTCTTGGGAATGATTATTTTTATACTATGAATGATGTGGTGTCTACGCTCTTTTATGTGATGCATTTTTCTTACAACGGAAGCATTGTCACTATCGATCATCTTTCATCTAATAATCACCAACCTAGTTCAACTTTAGCTCAAGTTTATCATTTGTATGTTCCTAGGGTTCAAGTAGATTCTTCCCTGCAATGGGTTAATTATGTGGTGTCTTAACCTCGGTGTTCAATTTCTTCTGAGAAAGAATTTTTATAGCCATGTTTACCTTCCGCAAAAAATGTCTCCATAATTGATCAAGTGTTTTACCCATTGGGGGAACAAGTAACCTTGCCTCCCCCTATTGTTCCGAGAGACTATGATTTTCCTCTTGAGTCTTATCTTACTGTTTGTGAGACCTGGAGCCTTGGTATGTGTGTGATCTAGATTATTTTGAGAACGACATGATGACAAAAATATAACGGATATATAACAAGTAAATACACAGATATATTGCAAGAAACATAGAAATATACTGAAACCCAACTTATATTAATGAATAAGAAAGAAAAACACTATAGAACATGAAGAATGGGGTAGCTTATCTCTGAAAAGAAAGAGATGCTGGTTACGCTTCATTCACGAAAAGCTTTATATCATACTCCATTGCATGTTTAAAGGGCCTCCTTCACCTCAATTATATATGAGAGAGTGAGAGGACAACAATCCCCATTATGCATGTGGGATAAATTGGTATAAGTTTATAAAATTTCGTAGGCATGTAAAACATTAGGACTTCCCTTGTGGTCACCCATCCTAGTACTACTCTAACCTAAGAACGCTTAACTATGGAGTTCTAATGGGATCCGTTGCATTATGCTATGTTGTAGGCATGTACATGAGACCACTAGGATTCTGAGGTATGGATTTTGAAACAGGGCAGTGCCACATCGAACATTTCAGTAGAAAACTAATTGTTTTGATATTTTCTGTTATTTTTCATGAACTAACATGTAGTTATTATTATAACTACCCCTTTGTATAGATATACCTTTTCAAGGTTCTTCCAGGTTGTAGAGAGACAATTGGGAAGGAACAAAAGGACTCGATCTATTGGGAACAACAACAAATGTTGGGATCCTCATGAGTTGATTTTCCTTTTTCTTCCAATAGTTATTTATTTCTTTGAAATTCGGTTATTATATCTTAGATTGGTATTTTGTATGGAATGTACTTCTTATACAGTCATTGGTACATTGTGATACAACCCACTACTGTAGGGAATTTTCCCAAAAGAAACACCATCCCTATCAAAGCTTGGATAGAGGAGGTTTGTAGTGGCACATGCCATTTTTGGCATGAGTTTGATCATACACGTGGTTTAATGTTTTATTCCATCCATTTCCTCATGGAGATTCCAATATGTACATGTACCTCACTTTTGATGTATCCTTGTTTTGGATGGTGACCAAACACAAGGGAAGATGTCATTGTATTGATGAAGTGCTAAGGTGATTGCATGGGATTTATGATTGCACATAGTGTGCTCATTCTCTAATGTTAGAGTAGCATAAGAAAAACAATAATATCCCTTGTGCATTAGGGTTGGATGAATAAGCTCAACATGTGAGCATTTGGTTTCATATCATGTTGACATTGACATTGATGGTTTCTTCCTTATTTTGCAAAAGTCAATTTTAAACTATTGATGTAATGGAGTATGTAAATGTGTTGTTTAGGGATGTTGTTGTCGATCCATCCCACCCCATGTTTTTTTCTTGATGATGAAGGTCATTGCTAACAGGTGCATTCTAAGATTTTGAAGTTCTCATGCAGTCCCAAGAAGATAACATGTCCTCGAGTTGGAGCCAGTTGTTACTCTTGATTTTGCATGAGGCTTATACTAGTGAATTTCTTCATCACCCTTGTGATTTTCATCAAAAGGGTTTTTGGATGGATGGGGTATTCACTTAGTTATGTGGATTATTTATGACATCAATGATTGTGTGTTAGAGGTTTTGATGATGTATTGCTTGATTGCATGATGTTCTAGTCTCCACTCCTTGTTAGATAATTGGATTTCAGGGTGTTTGGATCCCTTCATGGAGAACCCTATCATTTTGGACTAAGTGGACATTGCATGGGCTTCATAATGAAATTTGGAATTTTCACAAATATGAATGCATCTTTACAACTGTCGAAGTAGTCTCACAAATCTAGAGGCATTAGTAACAACACCCTAAGAAATTTGGCGCTATTCGTCATGGCCCTAAACCTATCATGCCATGCCATGAAAGAGATCTTGGAGTGCTCAAACTGTTCACACATTTGGAGGCATGTGTCACATAGTTTGATGTGAGACATCAAATGTCCACCTTGGAGGATGCATTACTTAGTCATTGGGGCTTATATTTGGAAAGTGTAGAGCTTTTTGAACTTCCCTTTACTTGTGGAGGTGTTTGATATGATTTGAGGAGGAGATTACACAATTGAGACCTCACATATGACCATTGGAGTTTATTTTAGGGGATTCAACCACTCTTGTGGGATTCTACTCATTGTTTTTTGGGACATCACATCCATCTTGGAGGAGATATAAGAGGCTTTCATTTCCTAATTTGAGGAGTTGGTTGTGGATCTATGCACTTGGATGCCTTTGGAGGATAAACATTGCACCCTTGACTCATCTTCATCCATCTTTGATGGAGATCTACTACTCTCTTGGGTCTATTTTGGTTGGAGTATTGTACATGTGACTTTACCAATTCATTATTTTATGTATTGTTGAATAGTTGGTTGGAGGAAACATTTTTTTGCTCTTCCATAATCTAGATCTAAGGATCTCACATGATAAACTATTATTCTATTATAAAGAAAGTTGATTTAGATTCTGTGTAAAGAGTATCCCTTCATCTTTTCTACTCATGGTTGGATTTTTGGTGCTTCCACTCCTTGGAACTTAATTGACATATCTTTCTTGGAGCATACCCTTCATCTTTTCTACTCATGGTTGGATTTTTGGTGCTTCCACTCCTTGGAACTTAATTGACATATCTTTCTCGGAGCATATAGATGTAGAAGGGTTTTTTCTTTGTAAACATTGGTGTCAATTTTGGAATGTTTTCTATCTTAGTTTCTATTTGGTGCATTGATTATAAATGCTAAATTATTTTACAACCTAACTCGATTCATCCATTAAGAGTAAAATCTACCACTCCACTTGAAAGGGAGACATTTTGGTGTAACTCCTATCCTTCTTCGTTTGTTTGATAAGTATTTAATGTCTTTCTTTGTTTATTCATTTTAGGGACCCTAGATAGATAAGTTAATTAATATAGTTGAAATTAATTTATCTAATTTAGATATTCAAGTTAATTAATATACTTGAATTTAATTTACCGAACTAACTGCATAAAGCACTCCAGCCATTAAACCCTAACTAAGTTAAACGATACCGTCCCGCTCATTTGAACTAAGTCTCCTTTGAAATCCCCAGTGTACGGACTATCACTTCATGATCCCCGTATAACTATTTCAAAAACCAAAAATGGCCGATTGACATTATGCAACAAGGCTTATCTTGTAAAATCCTAAAACAACTATTTGCTTTGTTGTTTCATATGAAAAAGAGTTCGATCCATGAATCAAATCAAAGTAAGCATTGGGCGTTTTCAAGATCTGTCACTCGCATCATGCAAACAACTATAAACTGCAAACTATCATTCATCCCAACAGAGACGCGATAATGCTGTCGGTGGGCATTTGTTAATCTATTTTACCTGTCACTAGGCTGCCTCGAGCAAACAGTGTTACGCTAACCTTTAAGCCCCTAGAAAAGCCTCACAATACCAGATCTCCATGAATAGATCATAACGAATGTAACACTTCATTGTGGAAAAAAAATACTAATCATTCTTTAAATTCTTGTGGGATTCTATTTTAACCCGGTTGGAAATACTACTTCCCTTAGAAATTTTTGTTAAGAACGGAAGTCTAGAAACGAAAGAAGGCAACTTACTCGTTGTGGCTTCGCTTGCAAACTCAGAGAAAATGAGGTGCCTGACTTCAGCATTACAGAAAATGAAAGGTTCAAATGTCTTTTTTTCGCAATCCGTCTTGCGTTTCTAGAAAGTAGAATGGCAGCCGCTAGGGTTTTGAATGCGTTTCAGCTCAACATCTTCTTTCCAATATTGAGTATTTTCCACACCAGAGCATGTCCAGTTTCAGTATTTTGTGATAGCTCCATAGCTAGGTTTTAACACCAGATTCATATCGCGTTCGCTTGGCAGCGCATCTAAATCCCTGCGTTACGACCCAGCTCTCCTGGTCCACCAAAATAATCTAAGCGCTGTCCTTTATAGCCCAAAAATGGCGTTCCGTGGAAAAGCCAGCTCGTACAAACGAAATATCAAACATTTTCCGTCAGAAATTGATAACTGTAGAGCCCTTCAAGCATTCATCTATGTCCGCTTCTATGTATGGAAAAGTAGCTATTGTACTTATAAGGGCGTAGGACCTGCCTATCAACGTTGAGGGTATAAAGAAGTCCCCTTGGTCCCTAAGAATTACAATAGGGCCTGCCAATGCGCGTGGAGGCAACTAGAGGGTATGAAGGACTCCTCTGCGCTTAAAAATTCGTCAGGTCGTTAGTTCCAATCTTGTCAGTAATTGGTTGATTCTCTTATGGTATTTCAGTTTTGATTTGATTTTTGATTTCCCTTAATTCAGAATAAATATATACGGATGGTATAACTATTCTAAGAAATGATTTTTTTAATTTGGAATCACTCATAGGATTTAACAATTTTTTTTTAGGATTTCGGGCAAATGTTAATCGGAAAAAATTATTGGGGAAGAGTCATTTCGTAGAACTTTTAGACTACCATAATAAAAAAAGTTGTCTAACTGTTCTATGAAATGGTTTTTTTCGTGGGCATCCGTTGATAGTGACATGAATCTTTACCTCGGATTCTAGACAAATGTTAATCTAAAAAAATCACCGGAGAAGAGTCATTTCGTAGAGCCTTTAGACTACCATAATAAAAGAAGTTGTCTAACTCTTTTATGAAATGGTTTTTTTCATGGGCATCCGGTGACGATGAAATAAATCTGTACGTCGGAATTTGGGCAAATGTTAATCGAAAAAAATCATCGGAGAAGAGTCATTTCCTAGAACCTTTAGACTATCATAATAAAAGAAGTTGTCTAACTGATGAGATAAATCTATACCAAATCACTAGTTTTTGTTGTTTAAAATTTACTTCTGAATACATAAATGGATTCAGGATCCTGAAAAACCCATAGGCACTCAAGAAATAATCGAATAAATATGGAGATCTAACAATTTCTTGCTAATGTTCCTGGAAAAAATCAATGGAGAAGAGTCATTTAGTTTAGACTACTTTAATGAAAGGTTTTGTCTAACTATTTGTCTAACTGTTCTAGGAACTGGTTTTTTTCCCGACATGCAGGAAACCACTATTTTTTGTTGTTTAAAATCCATTTATGAATCCCGTTGTCTAATTGTTTTACCAAATGGTTTTTTTTACCGGCATGTGACTACATAAATCTGCACAAAATCACTATTTTTTATTTTTTAAAATTCATTTCTAAATGTAAAAATAAATTTAACACGCTGAAAAATCCTTGAATACTCGGATTATACAAAAATAATCACTCAAATATGAAAATCTAACAATCCTTTCCAATATTAAAAACATTTTAATGTGAACTTTCTAATATTTTGGTCCCACATTGAGTGTCTTTCCCCGGGTGAGACTACGTTTGGACTGATTTGTCGAAATATGCTAGTCCAAGCAATATATAATGAGCGACTTGAAATATGGTTTTTATTTTTAACTTTATTTTTATATATTTAATATTAATTATGAATATGTTTTTTAATTAATTAATTTTTTTTAATATTAATATTGTATAAATAAATTAGTATTTAAAACTATTAATAAATTATTGTCTAACTGTTCTACGAAATAGTTTTTTCATGGGCATCTGGTGACAGTGACATAAATCTCTACACCGGATTTTGGACAAATGTTAATCGAAAAAAATCACCGAAGAAGAGTCATTTCGTAGAACCTTTAGACTATCATAATAAAAGAAGTTGTCTAACTGTTCTACGAAATGTTTTTTTTGTGGACATCCGGTGACATAAATCTATACCAAATCACTAGTTTTTGTTGTTTAAAATCCACTTATGAATGCAGAAATGGATTCAACATCCTCAAAAACCCATAGACACTCAGAAATTACAGAAATAATCGGATAAATATGGAGATCTAACAATTTCTTGCCAATGCCCCAGAAAAAATCAACGGCTAACAATCCTTTCCAATGTTGAAAACATTTTGATGTGAACTTTCCAATATTTTGGTCCCACATTGAGTATGTTTCCCCGCGTGAGACCTACTTTTGGAGTGAGTTGTGGAAACACTCACTTGTCCAAATATGCTACTCCAAGCAATATACAATGAGTGACTTGAAATATGGTTTTTATTTTTATATATTTAATATTATTTATTTAATTCAATTAATTATGAATTGAAAATTATGATTAATTATGAATTGAAAATTATGATTAATTATGAATAAAAAATTATGATTAAAATTATGTTTTTTTGTTAATTTTTTTTTAATATTAATATTGTATAAATAAATTAGTATTTAAAATTATTAATAAATTAAGTAAGTGTTAAAAGTTGTTATCAAAACATATGACTTTTTAATTTATTTTTTAACATAATAAATATTTATTTTTTAGTTAGTAAGATCTAATTATTATATTGTTTGTGAGCTAGCACAATGTTTCATAGAAAAAATGGAGGAATTAGCTTGGAGGGTCATTTTAGTTTTGGTTACTTTTTGAAGTTATTTTGAGACATTAAATGGTATTTTTTGGGGTATCATTTTTTGAAACTATGCACACACCATTGAGAGTGTTATGCACTATGAGACCTTTCCAACGATGTAAGCTATGCTTCAATCAGAGCTTGTATGTGAACGTTATGCATCTCGTAAGTTGACCTACCTTGTTGACCACATGGTACGAATGGATGCCACATCATCCCCGACTTACTCAAACATATGGAGCTAGACATGTATGGACTTTCGAGAATATTCTAGAAGGTATTATGCACAAGAACATAAGAGAGTGCATGGAGACCAAATCTCACTGTATCTTTCGAGAATCATTGTAACTGATTTTGTAATGACCCAAATCATAGTGGTCAAGGTTATAGATAAACTGAAAAATAGTTATGATTTCCATGCTCTGTGAAATATATGGGGGTATGCATGGGGATAAGTAAAGGGTTCATAATTTTGAGTAAGTAAAGAGATCATTATTCTAATAAAGAGTAAGCTAGAACATACTTAGAGTTCCAAGCATAGATGATTTTAAGGATGGAAGTTTATCTCAAACTATAGAAACCTTAGCAAATCTTACTAGTCCTCAATATGCAAACTAAAAAATGTTTGGATGTTTTCATAAAAATATTGAAATTTCTAAGGATTTTATATAGTTTTTAAAATTTGGACTATTTTTCCAGTAAAAAAAATATTCTATAAAATTTGGGTGAATCATTATTAGAAAAAAAAGAAATTGGAAAAACTTTTTTTTGGGGCAAAAGCATGGAAAAAGATCCCATGGGCGATATATAGCCCCTAAAATTTTCTATGGCTCGAATTTCAGTGTTGTAACAATTTTTGCATAAGCATGTTGTTGAGAGATAATAGATATGGATGAATAAGAAGAAATAGATCTTAGTGCACAATGCATCTATGTTTTGATTGACTATTGATGCATTCTTAGCAGGCTTCGACATCTATCCCTGAAATTGTATTTGAATGTTGTCGAACTAAATGAATGGAATCTAAACACCTTTCTCTATTTGTATTTCATGTGTTATGATCTGGATGTATATTGTTTTACGTTCTTCTATATATTAATATGTCAATAAGCTATCAATGAATGAATGAATGGTTTATCTCTTGAGGTTTCCTATATGTGTTGTCCCTTCCAATCCCACACAAGACTAATGATCTCTATGGTTCTTGTGGCATCTCGGGTGAGACCTGCATGGGTTCTCAACAGAAGATTGAATATGCCGACACTTATGGGGTTTTGTTTATAAAAGATTAACGAACCTTATGTCATTAACCCCATAGCAAGAGATCAAGCCAAAAAATTGTTTCATTTCCAGAACCTGAAGGTTTTGTACTAAATTGTGAAGGGAAAGAATGAGGTGGAAACCCTCTCGAGAGGATCTGTAAGAATGAATATCTGAGAAGGAAGAAAAGTTTGCATGATGAGAGACTAGGAATCTGCATATCAACATTGAGCAGTCGAAACAAAGGTAAATCTATACTGATTTACAAGACAATTTTAATGTTGAGTTTCCTTCTTTATTGTATGAGTGGATAAAGAGGTACACAACGGTTAACATTGCCTTGGGATCCCAAGAATCACTGATGGGACCATAATTTGTTCAATAGACTGAAATTTTAGGATAATAAGTGGGTTGGATAAATCGACTTTTGGTTTGACCTGGTTAAGGAAAGATATATCGTTGAGTTTCCTATCAAGTGCAACGAATTCTTTAGTGTTGTTGAAAGGAATTTTATCGTTGACCCTAGAATAAGTCTGTTGGAAGAGATTCCCTTTAAATCAAGCTGTTGTTTGTGGAGGAGGGGCTAATGCACATGGAGCCAGATAATATGAAAGAGTAAACCCCCTCACGTGAAAGGGGGGGAAAGAGAGAGACAATGGATCAAGTGGAAGAGATCTAGAAGATGATGAAATAAGGTGAGGAAGGGGTGGACTGAGAAGAAAAAAAGATAAAAAGAGACAAGAGATACACATAAAGAGCTGAGCTAAGGAGGAAAGTCAAATAGAGAAGAGGATAAAATATATCAAGGGGTGAAGGAAGAGGGGTTAGACCCAAGATGAAGAGAAATGAGATCAGACCAGGAGGATGTGTGGGAGACATTTTTGTGCTAGAGAGAAGCACATAAGGAGAGAGGTCATCCAAGAGATGTGATGTTAGGAATATGCTATCAAGTGAGGATACTAGTAGTGGGAGAAGGGTTAAAGAAGATGAAGTTAGATCCCCTTGGATGATAAGAGATGTAGTCACATCACAGGAATATGTGGCACAAAGTAGCAGTACCAATGCAAAATAAGATGGCAATGGACCCCTTTGATAAGGGGAAGAGGCCTTAGAAATTGTGAGTGGGATTGGAAGGCTATAAGTAGGAATCTCTTTGGGATCCCTCACCGAAAATAGTAAGAGAATATGGAGGAACCCCCTCTTTCATCCACCCCGCTTGAACATTTTAAATCAAGAAGAAAGAAATGAAGAAAGTGGAGAGACAAGAGTAGAAGAAAGGGAAGGAGAATATATGAGATGAAGAAGAAGTCAAAGTCAACAATACTTCACAAGAAACAACATCAATATCAATACCACCAACAACTAGTGGTCAGTTGAGATGACACAGTACTAGATCGAGTATGGAAAACAAAGACATAACTATGAGCTTCATGTGTTTCACGAGATGGGAAGAGATGACATAGAATGACATTGGATTACATGTGAAGTTATATGGTCTAGTTTATGAAGGGAGTCACAAACGAGGCATCTAAGATAGCGCAATTAAATACCACCCTCATAAACATAGCTCTAATGTGGTACATGAAGTACAAGTCTATTTCACTAGCGGGACAAGCTATTTCCCTAACAAAGATCAAGACATATCAACTGAGGGAGTTTCAAAAGACTAAGTCAGAATCATAATGTATCATTGAGATCAACTAGATCAAGCAACAAGATGGAGAAAATGTATGGGACTATGACCTGTTCAAAATATTGTTGGATAGACTAACATTTCAGATCCAAGATGCCCAACATACATAATGGTTATTCCAAGACTCCTACCCCACATTCATGTCCCTCTCACCCAACATAAGGTGAAAACGCACGTAGAGGTCATGGATATTGTGATGCGCCTAGAAGCAGAACCAGGAGGTGGTGAGACATTAGTCGGGATGGCACAAGTACAATCTCAACTCACCAATATCACTGGTCATGCAATTACAAGATATGGTGAAGGTAAAGGTGGTTTGTGAGAATGTGTGGTGTATTATGTGCCACACAAAAGGTCATCATAGGAAAAAATGTCCTACAATGGGGGGCTCCATGACGACGAACATGCCAAATTATTTTCCAACCCAACCTTAGGATGAGTGTTGTGAGATTTGCAGACAATGGGGACACATACCTCCATGTTTCCCAGCACTACAAAAATATAAAAAGACTACACACAGTCTATTTTGCAAGTTCTGCAAATCCATGGGGCATGATGTGAACAACTATCCATCACTTTAGCTGATACAGGAGAACACTACAGATGAATTTTGGGATTAGGAAGAACATAAAGCTGGTGACTACATAGACCTTGATAATGGAGAATATGAAGGAGGTCCGAGAGGAGGATATGGTTGAGGAAAGGTAAGAGGATATGTTGGTGGTCAAAGAAGACCACCGACCTACTTCAACTGTGGAAAAGTGGCCACGTGTCATGATTCTATACCAAACCACACACACTCTTTGGGTATTGCCACAGTATAGAGCATGTCATAGAAGACTGCCTATATTTGTTGGAAAAGTGGAAAGAGAAGAAGGTACATTGCAATATGGTGATTGTGGAGCCACGTGGAGATTAGAAGCCAAAGGAAGGAGATGATGTATGGGTGGTAATCTAAGGAGGAATTCATACTAGAATGGACTTAGAACATGGAGAAATTTTGGGCCAGAACATCAAATGGAAGATTAGAAATAAAGTGTAGACACCTCTAGAGTTTGATGTTGTGCAACAAAGAAATTCCAACGCGATGCAAAAAGGACTTTGGAGGAGGATAGAGTGTGCAAAGAGTTACAACGTGCAATGAAAATATCACTAGAGGAATCTCGCGTGCGCGAAGAGTTACAACAGGTCAAACAAAGGTCACTAGAGGAAGCCTGCGTGCATGAAGAGTTACACGACGACACACAAAAATCACTGTAGGAAGCTCATGTGCGTATAGAGATACAATGCTCGACATAGAGGTCATTGGATGGAGTTTGCAGATGTGAAGACATATAGTGGGATGAACAAAATGCAATAGAGGACGAATGTGTTCACGAAGAGTTGTGATGCATGGTGTGAGAAGAAACACAATGTAACACTTATCATGAGGAGGAATCAAATGACCAAGTAACTAATTTATTTCATTGTTTCCTTAAAATTTTAAACAATCCTAAGGTTTCGAAGACGTTAACCCATATGTTGACAAGATGTATGGAGAAGAAGAAACAATTATAGCTATTCCATGTGCTTCCAGAATGGGATGTGCTCTAGGTGAGCAAACATAAGCGCACAACAAGAGAGTTCAATATGACTGCTAAAATCAGAAGCTATGAGATGTATGGTGTCGTGTTGGACATATGATCTAATGTGAAAATATTGTTGAATAAATCTTAGGAGTTGACGGGGAATCCAAACTTGGTGTGTTCCCCCATTCAACTCAGGCTGGCTAACCAATATAGAATCTATCCCATCGGTGGGATGGAGAAAGTGGAAGTGAACATTGAAGGGGTAAAGACTAGAGAAAATTTTTAGGTGATTGAGATCATGGATGACTCATACCCCTACCTAGCTCTACTTGGTATTGACTGGGAATTTGATAACAATGCAGTCTTGAACCAAAAGAAACGACAAATGTCCTTTGAGACACACACCTTGTGCATTATTGCAACATTGGATCCGAATGAGGGAGACACATATAATGAGCCCGTGAATGAGGATGTGTGAATTTCCATCATTGAGAACATTTATAATATCACAGGGCATAGGGAGGATTACATCAACCCCACAACTGATAGTGAGCTAATATGGAGAAGTGTACACTCCTATGACATAGGCATAGATTTGGAGGAGGATATGGAGAGATGACATGATAATATATTTTAAGTATCTACCAGGAGATGTGCATGCATTACAAATGCATTGTGATGGATTAGATTGAAGCTATGAAATGTGCCAGATTTGATGGTACTGTGCTAGTTGACACATTTCTTGTGTTGATGGAAGAGTTGGTCCCCGATAACCAAAGGATACAAGCCATGAATGTGATCACCAAAGGAGCATCTATGTGTTGGTGGGAAACAAACCTTGGGGATATATAGGAATGGGCATAGGTGGTCAAATTTATAAAAGTTGAGTTGCAGCCCACAATTGACTTTGAATTGCTAAACCGATATAAAGGTATTAAATATCCTTAGGAGCATATTTTCTTCTATGAGAGGTGTTGGACATCCAAGCATATTCCTTGCACACAATAGGTCCATAGGTTTTTCCATACAATGGACATGGTACCTAGAATCCAATACATCTAAGAGGAAGTAAAAAGGAAAACTTTAAAGAGTGAGGAAGCATTAGCTAACAATTTTATGTGACACTAATTTTTTCCATGAAAATCCCATTGTAGAGGAAGGTGATCTTAAGAGTTAAGAATTTTTGTCTTTCGTTGCCAGCCTAAATACACCACACCAAAAGTCATTTGTGCCTACCACAAGCCAATGACAAAACAAAATTGAAGCATGTTTTACACTATTAGAATATTGATAGCGACGACATGGATGAAGATGACTCCACATGAATATAGATCAACAAAACTGAGGATGGACGCGTAATCAAAGGAAAGGCCTCTAGTAGCACCATGTTAAACTATTGTAACCCATTAAATAATAAGAAACATAATATAGGTACAAAAGAAGCACTAAATATGGCCATCACTGGGGACTAGGAAATGGTAACACATGTGGTATATTTGTTGGTATAATAAACTAGTGATGGTATAATAATTCCAGTTGTTGGTATAATAAACTAGTGTTGTTATAATAATTCCATATGATATTATAATAAACTAGTGTTGGTATAATAAACAGGTGGTCGAAACTAGTGTTGGTGTAATAAACAAGTGGTAGAAACTAGTGTTGGTGTAAAAATTCTAGATGTCGAGTTAGTAGAGCACTCATGAAAATGTGGAAGAAATTGATGTAGTAATTGACGAATGAGCTTCCCATCTATTTTGAAAAATTGAATAAGAGCCTAAAAAGGGTGTTAATAGAGGAGAGTCATATAACAAGAAACACAAACCAACTTCAATGATATTGAGCTTCCATTACTATTTTGTTCACTCCTCAGCAAGGATTTAATATTTGTTTTCTCCACTTATTTTAAGGCCATCTTCCCCATAAATAGAAACATCGATCCAAAAGGAAAGAATAATGTAAGAAAAACAAAATAGTACAGTACCACTAAAACAAAAAATTAAACACTATGAGACATCGATTGGATTCTAACCCTAGAGGTTTTCGAACATAGATTGCAAAGTAGCCCAATTAAGAACTAGAAAATAAAAATTAAGAATTTACAAATTTTTGACACAATGAAGAATTAAATAAAAAAAATGTAATAAAAAAGTTACAATCCAACACCATACCTAAAATGCAAAATCAAGAATTTAAAGAAAGAGATAAGGGATTAGAAAAAGTACACATATAGTAAATTAATAATATTTATGGACATATAAAAGGTAAGAAAAAATATCATGTTGATGGCCATAGGTTATAAAATAGAGGTTAATAGGGTCAATGATTACATAGATATCAATTACCCCTAAAGGAGACCATTTAGGACCTCCAAAAGATTAAAAAAGGAGGTTAATAAGGTTAATGGTTACATATATATCGATTATGACTAAGGGAGACCATTTAGGATCTCCAAAATAAAAAAGAGGTTAATAAGGTTAATGGTTACATATATATCGATTATGACTAAGGGAGACCATTTAGGACCTCCAAAATATTACAAAAGAGATATTAATGGGAATGTGGTTAAATCGATATCAATTAAGTCTATGAGAGACCACTTAGGATCTCCAAAAGAGCAAGTACATCAGGAGGGATGAAAACATAAAGCATCTATTGGGAAATCAAGTAATATATGTAAAAGCAAAATATATGATCACAAAGTGGGAATAATAAATTCACAATACAAGAATATACAATGTTACAACCCCACAAAGAAGATTTAGTAAATAGAAAGAATAACACTCATGCATCAACATACTAAAAAGCACCCTTCATACAAAGATAAGAACATTTATTTTCCACGAGAAAAGGGAAGAATGTGTGCATCGAAAAAAGGGATATGGGTGTGTGTGAAGGTTGACATACAACAAAAAGGTGGGTTGTCCTACATGAAGTCTAAACATGCCCTTCAGTAATTAATGCAACTCACCCCCTTTACAATACTAGGCTTGAACTTTTCTAATTTCTATAGTGAGCATTATTTTTAACTATTGGGCTCATTTCCATCACTGCTACCAAATCCACACACATAACTAGTGCACGATTCCCTTAATTATTTAGCCAATTCTAGGTCTATTAAATGACATTTATAGTTTCACCTATTTAGTCGATATGTTCACTACCACGTAGATGCAGTCCTTTCCCTGCACCTTTGGCAATCCAGTTATGAAGTCCATGAAAATATTATCCCACTTCTACTCAAGAATCGGTAATAGTTGAAGCAGTCCTAGAGGATATGTAAACTCTCACTTGTTTTGTTGGAAAGTCATGCACTCCCACACATGATGAAGTACATCTTCCTTGAGACCCTTCTAGGAAAATCTCTCCCTCACTTGTCTATAGGTTTTCAAATACCCTCGTGCCCTGCAAGTGGTGCATCATGTATCGCCCTCAAAATGGTATCCTTGAGTTTGGACTCGGGGAAAAGATAGATCCTATCTTTGTAGTAGATGATTTCATCAACTAACCTGTACCTATCATCATGAATACGAACCTCCATCAAATCACAAGAGAAGGCGTCCTTAGAGTATTCCACCAGAAGAATGGATTTCCAATCTGTTGAGATCTCTCTCATGGAGAAAGTTGTAGGTCTCATGTATAAAGCGTCATCAACTACGTTCTTCTTCGCATTTTCAAAATCAATGTACAAATCATATGCTTTCACCTTACTCACCCATTTTTGTTGTCTTTCTTTCAGATATTGCTTCTCGAAGAAATATCTCAAGATGTTGTGGTCATTCCAAACCACAAAGCATCCTCCTACCAGGTACTGTCTGAACTTGGCCAATGACTACATGATGGCCAACATCTCCTTATCATATATCAGATAGATTTTCTCAGGTTCCCTCAACGTTCTGATCTCAAAAGCTATCAGGTGTATGTTCTTCTTCAATACTTCTCCTATCCCCTCACCGGATGTGTCACACTCTACGAGAAAAGACTGCGTGAAATATGGGAGTGCTAATATTGGGCAAGTCATCACCTTCTTCATTCTATTGAATGATACATGTGCATCCATTGACCATCAAAACACCCCCTTCTTGGTGAGGCATGTAAATGGTGTAGCCAATTGTGAAAATCCTTTGACAAAATACCTATAATATCTTCATATCCCAAAGAATCATCATAGATCTATGAGTGAGTTGGGGGTGGGCCAATCTAATATGGTATGGATCTTCTCTTGATGCACCTTTACTCCATCAACTCCAGTCACTTGCCTTAGATAGAGGATCTTTGTCTACCCAAATTTGCATTTTTCCTCCCTGGAAAAAAGTGACTATTCCTCCATAATGGTGAGAATTTTGTCCACATGCTTCAAATGTTCCTTCCACATCTTGTTGTAGATCAGAAGATCGTTAAAGAACACCAGTAATAATTTTCTCAACTATTTGTTGAAGATATGGTTCATGCACGACTGAAAGGTAGTTGGTGTGTTAGTCAACCCTAATGGCATGACTAGAAATTCATAGTGCCCTTAGTGACACTTGAATGTTGTTTTATGGATATCCTCCTCTCTGACCCGAATGTGGTGGTATCCTGATCACAGATCGACCTTCGAGAAGTACATTGCCCCATGCGACTCATCAATCATCTCATAAAGCGTCATCAACTACGTTATTCTTCTCCTTTACATACTCAATGTTAAAATCATATGCTTTCACCTTACTCGCCCATTTCTATTGTCTTTCATTCAGATCTCGTTGCTCCAAGAAATATCTCAAGCTGTTGTGGTCAGTCCTAACCATAAAGCATCCTCCTACAAGGTACTATCTAAACTTATCAAATGAGTGCATGATCGCCAACATCTCCTTATCATATATTAGATAGAGTTTCTCAGGTTCCCTCAGATTTCTTCTCTCGAAAGATATCGGGTGTCTTGTCTACATCAATACTGCTCATATCCCCTCACCGGATGTGTCATAGTCCAGGAGGAAATACTGCGTGAAATATCAAAGTGTTAATAATGGGAAAGTTCTCATCGCCTTTATTCTACCGAATACTACCTGTGCATCCACTGACCATTAGAACGTCCCCTTCTTGGTAAGGTATGGCAATGGTGAAACCAATTGTGAAAATACTTTCACAAAACACCTATAATAGTTTCATATCCCAATGAATCATCCTTGATGTATGAGGGACATGGGGGTCGGCCAATCTATGATGGTATGTATCTTCATCTGATGCACCTTTCCTCCCTCAACCACATCATGTGCCTCAGATAGAGGATCTTTGTCAACCCAAATTCGCATTTTACCTCCTTTGGAAAAAGATACTATTTCTCCATAATGGTGAGAATTTCGTCTACATGCTTCAAATGTTCCTACCGTATATTTTTGTAGATCAGAAGATCATCAAGGAACACCAATAATAATTTCCTCGATTGTTTGTTGATGATATGGTTCATGCACGACAGAAAGGTAGTTGGTATGTTAGTCAAACCGAAGGGCATGGCTAGAAATTCATAGTGCCCATAGTGACACATGCATGGTTTTTTATGGATATCCTCCTCTTTGACCTGAATCCAGTGGTATCATGATCACAAATCAACCTTTGAGAAGTACACTACCCCATGCAGCTCATCGATCAACTCATAAATCCTGGGTAATGGGTATTGGTTTTTTATGGTCTTCTTATCTAGTGCCCTATAGTCTATGCACGTCCTCATAGTTCCATCCTTCTTTTTCACCAGTACAACTGACGAAGAGAAGAAACTAGAGCTAGACTTGATATGTCCCATCTCCAACAATTTCTTTATGGCCTCCTCTATTTCATCCTTGAATCTCTTCAGATGCATGTATGGGGTGGTTATTGCAGGTTTCAACCCCTCTTCTAGCTCAATGACATGCTCAAACCCTCTGTCATGTGGTCTCTATGTTGGCAATGGTTCAAACACTCTTTCATGCTTTCCAAGCAATGCTTGGATATTTGCAAGGTAGTGTTGGCAATCCTATGATGATTTCTCCATGGTAATCAAGCACTTTGTTGCACAACCCATGTCCTCGTATAACCATTGAACTCCTATCACCACGCATGAGTATCTTCTAAATCCCATCGGTAAACATATAGTTTCCCAAGGTTACTTACAATCCCTTGATCTGATGAGTACAAGTTATGTTGTACCCATCTGCTACTGCCACATTGATTCCCTAAAAATCCTCCATAGGGATTAGTCTGATGGTGACAAGTGCAACATCAATAAAGTTTTGGGTGGCCCCACCATCAACCAATGTTATAACCCTCTACCCCTGCATAATGCCTCTGACCCCGAAGGTGTAATATTTAGGACTCTTGAAAGTGTGGAAATGGTTACTCCCTTGGGGCTATCTTGAAGTGACGTATGCTATGCAGCATTTGATGGCTCACCATTGTCGTGTCCAATTCCCTCATCATCATCATCATTCTCTTCATCAGAAACTACCTCAATATAGTGGACTTTACCTTTACCCATACATTGATGGCCTAGTTCCCTTGGTTCCTTGCAACTGTAGCAAAGCTTCTTCCTCTTTAGTTCTCTCCAAGTTTCTTCATCCATCCTCTCCTTTCCCATCCGTGTTTTTAGAGGAAACTTTGTCGCCAGACCCTTCTGGAGAATAATTTTTTTCATTGGTCCCTTCTTGGATGTCGTGTCTGCCATATCTTGAGTCTTCATGATGGCATATTGTAGTGTGGTTGGTCTAAAGGACTTTATCCAACTTCTCAAGGGTTCAACTAAGCCTTCAGTGAATAACATTTACAACCTTTGACCAGAAATATCAGTCAAATCATAATGCCAAAGAGAGGGGTTATCTCTCTATTTATCCTTCCTCTTGCCTTCTAGATCATTCCTTCTTTTTGACCAAATCAAGTCCTCACTCAATTTTCCCTACAATTTCATTTAAATATAATTATTTATTTTATTTAAAGCCACTTTAGGGTTTGAAACCAAATAAATCTCCTTGACTCCCTTTTTCCTTGTTAACTATAGCCTATTAAAGTAATATAAGTTATTGAGTCATCCACCATTATGATCAATTGAAAAGGAACATTACAAAGAAATAAGTTTACATTTAAAAGATTAGAAACTTTAAAATATCAAATAGTATAAAAGAAATAGATCTACATTTAAAAGTTTAGAAAAAAAAAAAAAAAAAAAAATACTTATTAGAAAAACTTTTAAGATTCTTAAAACATTTATGCTTAAATTTAATTGTG
>CBVK0103234291.1:0-10530 GCA_900067695.1 Picea abies
TTCATATGTGTATATATATATATATATATATATATATATATATATATATTGGATCCTGACTAGGACATGACGAAGTTTTCTAAATTATTTTATGGTTGCAAATTTTCTATTAAGCTGCCAACTTACATGGTTTTTGCCAAGATACGACAGTTTGAATAGTTGGTGAACTTTTGGGCAGTGAAGGCCAGCGGTTATTTTCACGCTTTCTCTTGAGAACTAAACATATCTGTATTTGTATTTAACTAGCTTACCATAAAAGTTTTCAAATTGCATATAATTATTGAGAACTTCAAGTTAGATGGTGTAAAGTTGGACCAAGTTTGACTAAGTAGTACGACCTGTAAGTAAATAGGTCAAGCACAGCAAGGGACTGACAGATTCCTACTTAATTTTAATTATGCAGTTTTCCTATCCAAATTAATCTTTATTTTCCAGGAAGTGCTCAAGTAATTCTAACTGTACAGAGTGGGTGCAGAAAACATTGACAAACCTTGATTTGTGTTTCTTTAAAGAAAGGCCAGTCTGAATTATCTTTGAAAGGCATACAACCTCTTTGTGTGTAAGAAAATCTTTATTTACCATGCCCTTCATGTAATCTGTCATCTGATGCTGCAGCGATTGTACTTTCAGAGACACGCGTTCTTGCTTTCTTTTAGTTATTTTCTGATCCAGGGATTTTACTTGAACCAAATTCTGAGTTGATTTGCTTCTTGCAGCTAGTCGACGCTGCCGAGCAGATGGTTTCCCTGAACGGACAACTTCCATTTTCTCATGGCGCTCTGAAGAGCTAAGCTCTCTTGATTTGGTTAAATCAAGAGAAAGACCCCATTGTTTCTCCAACAGAGACTTCTGAAGAATAATTAGAGCCTCCAACGAATGTTCATCCTGAAAAATCACATCGTTTTCCAGCACAGCGGATGTTGTGTATGCTGTTTCATTGGTGTAAGATGCCAAGAATTCACGAGAATCTCCCAATGCCTTCAAAGACTCTCCTCGTTTTTGTTTGTCAGACCTACTTTGTGTTCTGGAATTTGTCCCCTTCTTTGCAAGCACTACATGTTTCCGCACACTAGTAGTAAACTGTAAAGTTCCTTGATCCGTAAATGAAGCCAATCTTTCCACGAGTTCTGATGGAAGAAATGAAGAGCGTAAAAGCTGCTTTCCTGTACTGACCCCGATGATCGCAGCTGTACTCATCGGTGGCTTTGTTCTTTTACTTACCGAAAACAATTATCAAGTCCACTCTGCAACGGATGCCAAAAATTCAGATAATATCATTCCCCACATTAGACCTTTTGTTTTCACACTTTAATAAAATCAGAATTCTCCTCCTCTGTAGCTTCATTTACAGTGGGGATTTACTGGCACAAAGGTACCTTAGTAAGCTCGAAAAAAGCCGCTCTTCTGTCGATATGATACAAACAGGATCTAAAGCCCTCTAAAACTGAACAATGCCAGGTACTAAACCACCTGTGTAAATGAAATGCAAGGAAAAATGTATTTTGACCTACAAGAAAAATCTTCAATCAAACTTCAAACGCATTAAATTCTCATTAAAGGGAAATATAAGATGTAAATGCAAATTTGACAGTTCTGCCTACTATTTCAGAGAATTCAACAATAAAAGAAAATTGCTTAATTTTTTTAGAATTTAGAATCAATTAAAGCCAGCATTTACAGTATAAATGTCAAAAAGAGTGATGATACTCCTGCAGATAGAAATAGAGCTGGATATTATACTGCATAACGAGTAACATGAACAAGATATAGAAGCATACGGAGATATTATTCACTCCGAAGAATATGAAAAAAGCGTAAAACTTGAAGCGAACGACTTTCGATGCAAGAATGCTAGAAAGGTATGAATCTTGAAGCGGTAAACAGATTAAATATTTCCTTATATGCTGTGACGAGCTTAAAAATCTTTCGCTGATAAATTTTCCAAATTAAATATTTCACCGTAAAGTCGATCGCTCATTCTTGGAATCAAATTTCTCTTCTAACATGTAAAAGAACGGATAAAATTAGGACGTTTCGGTGATTTGAAAAAAGAAAGCCTTTCTAAAACCAAACATTGGGACTGCAAAATGCAAAAAACGTACGTTGCTTCGACCCAGACAGAAGAAAATCTTTCACTGGACTATGCAAGAAAGTATAAATCTTGAACTGATAAGGAAATATCTTACCGACTATGCGAAAAAGGATGAATTCTAGAGATAGACTGTAAATCTGCCAAGTAAATTTTCTTTGAATAAAGCAACTTGTTGAGTATCAAATGTTAAGGTCTGAAATTTGGAGCGGTCAGGATATCACTAAAAGATGCTCGAAAATGGAAGAATTATTGTCTCTAATTTGCATCAAATGAAGTCATTTCGGGTCAAAACTGTCGAAAGATAGCTTTAAAATAGTAGAATATTATCTCTAATTTGCATCGTACGAAGTCATTTCGGGGTCAAAACTGCCGAAAAATGAAGTTTTATCATAAATTTGCAATGTTTTCTCGTAAATTAGGCTAGAATGAAGCCAATTAATCTCGGAAAACCCAAAATGGTGAAATTCGCGGCAACGGGCACAATGTTTTTAACTCATTTATAGATGCTGAACCTTTACGAAAATTTACCAAATTTGACAGGATGAAGCCCCGTTTTGCTTCTGAAATTTGCCAAAAAAAAAGATACGGAGCAGGCATTTGGACAACAAAGCCTTACAGTACAAATATGTTCAAAACGCATGAAATCTGTGAAAACAACTTCCATATGTTACCTGGAGGTGGCAACTCCTGTTGAAAAGTTATCCGTGCCTTGCAAAGTAAAGCTCAAGGAACACAGGTGACCTGTTAGTACTACTTTGGGTGGGATATTCCTCCTACAGCAGCTGGAGCGCTCGCAGATGAGGATATACATGAACTGTGGTTTATGCCTCGACACGTCAGCACAAGGCATGAGGGCGTGGAATACGCATAAGTTTCGAGCATGTCGGTACGTCCACGTCTGCAGATACCATAATATTATTGTTTGGAGGTAGCCGGACGGTTGGGCTAGGTGATCGAAAGTTAGTTACTGACTTAATTGGCGGTGTCAGAAGATATATAATGAGAGATGCGACGCCATTGGTCAGGTGTATATTCTGCTATTATCTGAATGGCTATGACGCATGCGCTCTAAAGCCCCTTTGGTTCCATGGAGTTGTCTTTTGGTCATATGGTTTAGTAACTGGAACCCAAAGTACCGTTATGTAAGGTGATATTGTTCTGTCAAACGGATATTATAGTTTGTTATAGTTTTTACATGTTTTGATTCTTTTGCCATGCCGCTTCTAACAATAATGCTGCGCTTTGTTCTTTGGCAAGAACACAACATACATTATGGTGGAGAAAACATGTAAATTGGAATTTAATGTTTCATCAACTACGAAATAACAAACAATTGTATCTTATTTCATTAAATTAATTAATTAAGACATGAAAATTGTTTTTTAAATAACAATTTTACCTAATTTTATTATAAGGTTTTCCACCACACACATCGAGTGTGCATGCTCTTTGGGAAAATTCGGTGACGGAACGGACGAAGAACAAAAGGAAGAGGTGATCAATTGAGTGAACAAAGACGTTTGGGTGTGAGCAAGGGCACCTTGGGCATACAATGGTGGCATGCGACACCAAGGGAACACACACCGTACTTGCCCTAGAACGATTGACAAAGACTTGGGTTGTGTTTGGGTGGGGGTGGGGCAACTTGGGAGCATGCCCAAGGAGTGGACTCGTCTACCCTTGGAAACATGGGCACACCGAAAAGGTTAGACGACCCCATCGGCACACCCACGAGGAGTCACAATAATCGACATGAGAGAGTGCACAAGGCAAGGGATGCACGCCCAAGGATGGGGCACGTTGGTCTAAGAGACATGACAGTTGATGGGGGTGTAGGCTTGGATGGGTGCACCGAGTCCAAGGAGGGGCGCAACGAGTGGGTTGAGTGTGGGTTCGCAAAGGGGTGCAACACACCCAAGAGACATGATGTTTCGCACAACTGACCCTTGAAGTTCCTATAAGAGCAAGGGTGCAAAACCAAAGGGAGGCATACAAGATTAGCAAGGATGTGGAGAGAACAAGTATGAGGCAACAAACTGAGGCAGAGTTGCCAAGATGGAAGACAAGTAGCCAAGAGTGGGACGCTCTAGGAGGTTTTGGGGAAGTCTGGAAACGCAAGTTTGTTGGAGGCATGTGTGAGGTGTGTTATCGCACAATCTGTACTTGCCCAAAGCCTAAAGGCAAGTAGGCTGAGATTGGCGTAACACAATGGTAATCCTGTCACTGTCACCCCAACAAGATACCCTTTTCTATTTAGGAGGAAAAATCTTCTCCAAGGGAGACGTCACTAGACCTAGTGGATTGATGAAGGGAAAGAAATGATAAGCAAACTACCCCTCTCTTTAGGTCACTCAAGTCAAGTTTAAGTCTTGAAGGATGAAGTAAAAGAAAGATAAAGTGTACTTGCCCCTTACCAATACAACAACAAGCGTTAAAGGAAATATAACAAATGATAATGATGCTTCAACAAGACAGTAAACTTGTGAATATATGTTGGTTGCCTATGTATACAACAAATGACAAATAGATGATAGTTATAAGTAAATGATAACAACTGTAATTTGTATCAACAAGAATGCACTTGTGCAGACAATGTGAACAAGCATTTAAAGCATCAATGGTAATACTTTGTCTTATGTGAGTTCTCTAAATCTATCAACCAACAATTGGATTTAAACAGGTTGTCTAAGTTAAATGTAACAACAATAAAATAGAAGTAATGACAACAATAAACAAGCTTCAGAAATGTACTCTTCTAAGGCAATTGAACAAACACTTGAGCATATATTGATAGTAACTTGCCTTGTACAAATTCTGGGTTTTCTAAGGTGGTTGTTAGGCTAATATAGACTGCAAACAATGGATGTAACAGTGAATTATCAGTGGTAATTAAGTGGTTGTTAGTATCTCTAAGCTAGGTTAGTTAACTAGTTAAAGTTAATAGGGTAATCAAGTAGGAAACGATTTGGAGTTTGAGTTTGAAGATACTTGACAAAGAGTGAGGTTTGACTAGTTCCTTTCTAAGGGTAGTGGAGTCAAGTAGGCGGCTTCCTTCAAGGCTGCTAACAAGTGATTTTACACATAATCCGAGAGGGAGAAAGACCTAGGAGGAGTAGCACCTTAAGTCCTCCTAGGTTTGACCTCAAGAAGTGAGGAAGCTAGGGCGTAGGAACTTCTAGACCCTAGCACCTCCTCCTTCTTGGATTTTATGGATGAAAATTACTTTGCACAATAACTAAGTATAAACCTCTAGAGAGCTAGCACTTTAGGGCCCTAGGGTTTCACTAGTTACTAGATCAATTTAATAAAGCTAGGCAAATGAAAAGCAAGAAAGTTATCACTTTAAGTTTGTTACTTCATGCATTAATTAAAACATGCAATTTCATAATCTTGTATGAGCAAGAAAACCATTACCATAACCATTTACAATGACAAAGTAAAAATCTACTTACTTGCACCAAGAATAATCATGTAAAACCATGCAAGATTGCCACAAAACTTTATAAAATGTGTCCAAGTGCCAAAAACAAGCCTTAAAAGAGTAGCACCCTCCTTAGTTCAGCCAATAACCCTTAGTAGGGAGAAAATTTCAGACCTCCACTCTCCCAAGTGAGAGTTATCATAAAATGAATGTCACTTTATGTTTATTTATACCAAAATTTGACCTTTAATTATTTTAGGTCAAAATATTAGGGCTGACCTGGCTAGTTTCTTACAAAATTAAATTCTAGACAAAATAAAATAAATTTGCATGTAAAGACCCTCCTAGGGGTGACGTCATGCCCTTCTAGGGTGATGTTGGACCTCTGTCATGGAAAGTTGGGTTCAGAGAGTGAAACGTTGGGCCTCCAAAGGCCAAAACCCTGCCCACACATGCCAATAACCTAAGGGTTACCCTCAAGGTGACAACCACTACATGTAGAAATGTCCAAGGCTGTATGGGTGACATCCAAGGCCTCCAAAGGCCAGCGTTCAGGTGGGAAAGTCACAACTGCCCGGTTCTAGGTCCACCAAAGTGCCTCCAAAGGCAACATCCTTCTTCTTCTTCGCAGAACCCCTTCATCTTCATCCCGAACCCTAGCTAGGGTCTCAACATCCATCAAATGGGCTTTGAGCCCTCATGAAGGTTTGATCTAGTCATCTCTCCATGTACCTATTCATCGAGAAAGGTCCTGCAAAGAAAAAAAGTACACCCTCTCAGGGTCCATAAGTCACAGGCATCATAATACATAAATCACATCTAATAATTAAAACGCCCAAACATGTGCTTTAAACCCCCTAAACCCAAACAAATGCTCAAAATGTTATGCAATTTGAAAAGTCTAGGGTTTGGAATGGTCTTAGGGTGTCCTATTGGGCCAGTCTCCCTTAAGTCAAGGTTGTTTCCCCAGTGGAGCTTGATTTAAATAATGCAAACATATGAGGTGGTGAGGGGAAAAACTTTGGGCATGGGGTGCATGTGATAGTAGGGAAATGTAACACTCACCTATGAGTGCCTATGTTGAGGGTGAGTTACACCTTGTCATGGATGCAAATGTTTCCAAGCCCATTGACTGCCATTTATTTTTATCTTTTCTTTCTTCTTTTAGCTTTCTTTCTTCATGCTACAAGGAAAGAGTTGATGGCCACCACCCTGGCTTGGTGACCAACTAGTGGCAGTGTCACCCACAAAAATTTCACGGAAATGAGAAGGTTGGCTCGTGATGAGACCCCCTTTCTCTTGGTCATGCAACCAAGAGCCACTACCCTGGCTTGCTGACCAGTTGGGTGGTAGTGTCATACTGCTACATGTTCATGGTCATGATAGGCTAGCTCACGATGAGACCTCCTATCCGCCAACAAATGTCTTGAGTGTTTTATTCATATGTGGGTCCCCTTTTCTTGTTGAGAAGCATTTCAGTGCTTTCTTGTGGATCCTTGGGCGAAGCATCTCTAAGGTTTAAATTCGGCTCTTAACTTTTGCTAGATACATTGCCCCATGGGCATTTAGCCCCTTCTTCCCATGAGGTAAGGTATAATCCTTTCCAAGCGGATCCTTCCCCAATGCCCAAAAATGTGGATAGATGGAGGGGATAAAGATGGAAAATGGTAAGTATGGAGGGAACGATCGATGAATCTTCAAAGATCCACTAGGTAACAACCTATCCTAAAAGGAAACCAACTTACTAAGGCACCATTGGACCCTCCCAGGTTTGCACAAGGCAAAGAGAATAAAGTCAAGAAAACATTATGAAATCTAGAAAGATTCAATGCAACATGTTTAAATGTTTTAAAAATCGAAGCAATACATACCATGATACCCAGACTTATTACCTCATGGAGAAAGACTCATTGCCATTTCAGGACCAAGCTGGTGTGATGAATACTATTGCTAGTGATACGTGGAGTGCATTCAAGAAAAGAGGATCCCTTCGAATACATGCTTAAGTCGTCTGCCTCTCGAAACTCCATGTCTAGGACCTATGGGCCTTGAGACATGATATACTTATTTATCCCTAGGCTAGGGGATAACAAGGTGGAACCAAAATTTGTGTTAACTTGGTGAAAGTCTGCGGAAAACAAGGGAAAACAAGTTTGTGGTTATGGGCACGTTTGAGGTGCATCGCAGGAGGTTGCGAAGACGGTTGTGATAGAGTCTTGTTGTGATGAATCTGTTTATGAGTGTCTTGGTGAGGAGAGGTGAGTCATGTGACTCTACCAAATTTGTAAACCAAGTCAGTAGTGTTCATATTGTAACTGTTTTGCAATAACAAAGACTTAGTCGGGTGTTAGGCACGATTTCTGTCACATGCACTATATATGTGTTTGTCTTTCGTTTGTTCTGTAGTTGTTCTCTTGGTTTCTCATGTTCATGGATGTATGCTTATATATGAGTAACTGTTAAACTGTGTTAACAATTGTCTAAGTATACAAGAGTTGCACTAGAGTAGGAGTGTGACTCATCGGTAACCTAGAACGAAGTATGGGTATGCTCTAGGTGAATAGGCGTAGTTCTGATGAAGTATTATTGGTGTTTCAAGCAACCAAGTAAGAACTCTCACAGTGTCTCATGCCCTCAGGAGGCAAATGATCACAATATTTGAACAAGCATCCTATGAGGTCATGACAGGTGGTATCAGAGCTTGTTTGGTGAACAGTTCGATGCTCTTCACCACATCATCACCTTCATGACAGGTGGTATTAGAGAAAAATTTGAGCAATAGTTTGGTAATCGTCACCACTACTGCAGTTAGAATAGTTGTGGAAAGGGACGCACTTGTTGGTGAAATATTCTGGGCGGAAACTTGGTGAGGGTTTGACGAACTGACCCATCGCAGAGGAAAAATGAGCGCAGAATTGGTGGTTTGTGACGGAAGTGAAGGGCAGAGTTGTGGACAAAGTCGTGACTTGTGAACATACCTAGATGCACCCCTTGAGCAAGCCAAGCACAAAGTTTTGAAGGTGAACCAAGCACTTGGGAAAGAAAAATGAATGCAGGACTGTCGCAAACCCGATAACATAAGTAATCACAGAGTTGATCACGAAATTTTGAAGGAGTCTTGAAACAAACTATTGAGTTCCTTGGACGAAACCTTTTGCAAGTAAAGTGAAGATACTTGGAGGGGCATCCATGTTTGGGTCGCATGCAGATGGTAGTGACACTGAGAGGGAGACTAGGACTGGAAAAATGAAGGACCGACTCGTTATCTTGAAAAGGACTATCGATCATATGACAGACACAATGTGTCGACATGGTGAGAAGTTTGATTGAATGGAGGTTGAGATGGACAAGATGATGCATGGGTTTAATGAAATCATTCGAGAGTGTCAAACAACTGCATATGGGATTACCTAAACCTTGACTAATGAAATTTAGGATAGACTCAAGGAAGCGAAGGACGCACTTGCCACAATCACATAGAGGTTGAAGGACCAAGATGACACGAGCACATTGTTGAAACAAGATTTGGATAACATAAAGATTTTTGTTGTCATGCCAATGAGGATCAAGATAAGGAAACCTAATCCATATGACGGTACTCACAACACTAAGTTGCTTGGCAACTCCTGTTGAGACATTGAGTAGTACTTGGAGCAACTAAACGAAAGTTTGGACGAAGCCAAGGTGAATGTTGCAGCGATGTTCTTGAAAGAAACTGCTAAGCCATTATGGTGGAGGAACTGAGTGGAAGACTTAGCAACTGAGAGAATCGTTGAGAAGATCAAAAACTGGGTAGAGATGAAGGAATCCTTGAAGGCACAGTTTGGTCCGGGGAACCAAGCATGGATTGCAAGGAACCAGTTGTTGGCTCTCAAGTGCGTTGGTAAGATCCAAGCCTACATCAAGGAGTTCATGGGGCCCATGGGGGATATCAAAGACATGTCGAAAGAAGATAAACTTTTCCAGTTCATGAACGGTCTGCAACCGTGGGTGTAGAGTGATTTGTGACGACAGAACATGCCGATTCTTGCAACAACAATCACCACAATGAACAAATTGTTGGACTTTTAGGGTGAACCCAAGACATGTCCTAGGAACAATGAGGACATCCAAAGTGAGAAGCAACAACGAGGGAAGGGGAAGAGGAAGGAGAAAGGTAAAATGAATATGTCCAAGGGAAGAAAAGACAATACCAAGAAAATAGATGCAACGAAAGATAAGAAGTCGACTTTGTGTTGGATTTGTGCCAAGGAGCACTATGCGAAGAATTTTCCCTTGAAACAAAAGTTGAATGATTTGGAGAAGGTCACATACAACCCATATGTTGGAGACTTGTGGATCTTGAATTTCATCATGGAGGGTGAATCCATGGAGAGCCAAGAGCAAGATCAGACAAAAATTTTCTATGTGCAGGTTGAAATCAACGGGAAGTATGTGTTAGCCATGGTGGGCAATGGGGTGACTCATAATTTCTTGAGGGAAGACATGGTGTAGAGGCTTGGGTTGCATATTGAACCAACGCAAACAACTTCCAAGTCAGTCAATGCAGGTGTAGAGAGGATCATTGGTGTGGCCAAGGACATCTCATTGAAGCTTGGTGACTGGTGCAGAAAGACAAGTTTCACTATTGTTCCTATGGATGTTTTTGAAGTTGCGTTGGGACAAGAATTAGTGAGGAAGAAGAGGGAAACTCTTGTTCCTCACATGAACATTTTGACCATTTTCTTAGGACTGACTCCATGTTTGATTTCTACCAGAAGGAGGAAGGAAGGAGGCACATAGGTGTCTTCCTTGCAGATGGTTGTTGCAGACAGCTAGAGAAGGAAACCTTGTGGGGACGAAATTGGAAAATGTGGGGTGATGGTTGGACAGTCCAATGTAGAGAACAAAAGGAATCTTGTGTCAGTGGAATGGAGGCTTGTCGATGTTGAAGAGATAGTTGGATATTTGGCTAAGACAGTGGATCGCTGATCCGGATTATTTTCGGCACGAAATGAGAGCGGAGATATAATAAAGA
>CBVK0103234398.1:0-15456 GCA_900067695.1 Picea abies
CAATTCATGCAAAGGTTATGGAAAAATATAAGCTTAGAATAACACATATATATTTTGCAAACAAGGAAAATTTGAGGATGATGTTCATGTGATGCTACATTGTTCCGTGAATGATTTGAATAGCTTATATAACATATAATTTTTTCCAACAAAATAAATAATTTTTTTTATCAAGAATGTTTTAGAACACTACCAAAACAAAATACACTGCAGGTTGAGATATAATTCCTTATATGATCCATAGATTCTTCTAGATGCATAGTTCTCCGACATAATAAAAAATATTCTACTCTACTTTATTTCACCCAAAACTACAAAATAACAAATATCCAAAATTACAAAATAACAAATAGTAAAGTAGAAAATATGTTCTTACCAATCAAAAAAGATCCTACTCTACTCTATCTCATCCAAAATTACAAAATGGAAAACAATTAAGTGGATAAGATGAACTAATTAATTAGTACATTGAGCTTATAAAGAGCTTCTATTAGTTTTAGGCATGGACTACTAGCCATGTTGAAGGCTTGAACACAACTTTCATTTGTCCCATCATATCTGAATATTGCTCCTTGGATGTCCCAATTGTCTCATACATTTGCAATATTCCAACTTTCACTATGTTAATTCTTTAAAACTGAGTTATGATAGATGCAAATTGCAAACTTACATTTGGTCCAACATAGTCAATTTGATAAATGAGAATTTCCAATGTAAATTTTCTAGTTGTCCATCACTCCACATATTCCTTCTTCTAGTATGGAGAAATACTTGACCACAACTGATGGATCTAGGCCTTCTTGTTGATAGTGTGATACAATTGCAATTGAGATGGGATGGCTTGTTCTATTCTCAAAGCCTTCTATCCTTCTATGTTCATTCAATACTTCGAAGTTGACTATGATTTCAGGTCGATGTATGGTACATCCATAATATTCCAAATTTCACAATGTTAATTCCTGAAAAGCTAAGTTAAAATAAAAAATAATGTGTGGGATGATACAATAGATGCAAATTGCAAACTTACATTTGGTCTAACCTAGTATATTTGATAAATAAGAATTGCTAATGTAAATTTTCTAGTTGTCCACCACTCCACACATTACACCTTCTTCCAGTATGAAAAATACTTAACCACCATTGATGTCTCTAAAAAAATAATGTGTGGGATGATACGATAGATGCAAATTGCAAACTTACATTTGGTCTAATCTAGTATATTTGATAAATGAGAATTGATAATGTAAATTTTCTGGTTGTCCACCACTCCACACATTACACCTTCTTCCAGTATGAAAAATACTTAACCACCATTGATGTCTCTAGGACTTCTTGTTGACAGTGTAATACAAATTCAATTGACATGGGATGGCTTGATCTAATATCAAGTCTTTATATCTTGTAATATTCATTCAATACTTCAATGTTGACAATGGTTTCAAGTCAGAATTGTTATTGAAAGGAAAATAAACAATTTTTACAAAGACTACATATTTTATCGTTGATTTTCTCAATCTAGAAACAATAGTTGATCTATAACGACTTACCATGATAACCATTTTTTTTCATCTAGGGTTTCAAACTCACCAACTTTTTATATATATACCACCCTAAATATTTTTTGTGGGTGTTTTTCTTTTATCAAAGGCTATCACCTAGTTAAGCTTCCACCAAGGTTTCCATATGTCTCCCAACTTTGATAAGGATTCATATTCCAATAGCATGGGCAAACCCACAAGATGTGGCCACTAGTGTTGAGATAACCAAGGCACATAAGCAAGCAGTCACTGCAAGAATTAAGTCTTTGTAATACCACTTTAAAATTCCATAGGAGTGATCAATACAAGGAGCTAATACCATTGTTAGAGCTTCAACATGATAACTAAAAGAAACCACATGATATAAAACTATAGTCAGATGTTTTTGAAGTCCATGACTGATGAAAATTAGATTTTCAAAAAATTTGTAGCCTATAGACTTGGAGTATAATATCTTGCAAACTTTTTCACAAACTCTTCAGTGGAGGATCGTTGATTCCATGCTTATTCCACTAGCTTCTCCATAGTTGACATGGTAGATTCTTCTGCTAGTGCCATTATCTTGAAACCTATATAACCTACAATTTTCAGCATTTAAATGGATTAGATAAAAAATCAACATTAAACTAACATTAGATTGTCAATCGATTTTTAGATGGAATATATTGAAACTCTATACATATACTTTTTTCTTCGTGAGGGTTTTAAGGCAATAGGCAATAATTTTCAAATAGAGTATATTCTCACCCAATAACAACAAAACCATAATACTTGATGCCAAAGAATGATCACCCATGCTTAAAGCATGATAAAAGTCTCAACAACACTCATGCATCATGTTCCAAACAACATATATATTGGATTTTGGTTATTTTATGTTTCTCGTGTTTATCTATGTCTTTCCAAGGAACTCATGTTGTCCTAAGTATTTTGTATCTTTTGTGTTGTCATTCAAAGGTTAAATTTCTATGCTACAGTAAGAGTGTTTCTCTAACATTCCAAAAAAAATGGAAGGGAAAAAATACTAATCTTCACTTGCATTGTAGATTATGTCTAGACTACAAAATAATTTTGTGAGGGTTTCCTTATTGTGAAATGCTCGACAATAAATGAATAGGAGATTGCCTTCAACTCATACAAAATATTTTTATGAGGGTTTTCATCTTGTGAATTTTTTCACAAGAAATGAATAAGTGATTTCCTTCAACTCTTAATGGGTATGATCTCAGTGGATGTGAATGTAGGAATGGGACATAGATTCAACACATTTATTGATAAAAAAATATGTTTTTACTTCATGTTGTCATTATTATAAAAATATTAGTTAAAATAAATCTATTATAACTGGAATCACCTATTAGAATAGTCTCGGGACTCTTGCAATGAGATTCTTGCCCTTGATGCCCTGATTCTCAACCCTACAAAGAAAAAATATTTTTTATTTTTCATTTGGCAAGAGGGTAGACTAAAAGGGGTCTTACAAACACACAGTAATAGGAATAATGGGTTAAGAATAAGGATAAATAAAATCAAGGAATTAAGAGATTCAAACCTCCTTTCAAGAGAAACAATTTTGGAAGATATCCAAAAAATCAACCTACTAAGGATGAATCCAAAATGGAAGACTCTTTGGGAAAAAGAGGAAGGCTACCAATCAAATGTTGGAGATGTAAAGGAGATCGCATGTACAAAATTTTCCCTCACAAAGAATACATAATGAGGAATTTTCACAACATTTAGGAGGCTACTACAATGTAAGACATGGGTATAAATATTATAAGGATATATGCAACCCTCAAAGATCCATAGTCAGAACATAAAGCCCATATGATTGAGGTGGAATGTAATATTAAAAGTCAACATGTTTCTATTTTAATTCATTCAAGAGAAAGACATAATTACTCTGATCCTAAAGTAGTGGACATGTTTCATTTGATGAAAATCAAGCTTGAAATATCATGGTTAGTTTAGCTAGTCAATAGAACCAAAATAAGGATCAATGAGTTTGTTAGAGGCTTCCCAATAGATATGAATGGAGTGAATACAAATGTTGATATGAATATAATATGATTGGGATATTAAGATATCCTAATTGGAATGGATTGGTTGGAAAAGCATAATGTTGTTTGAGATTGCAATAACAAGACCTTTACATGTCTTTATGAAGGAAAGAAGAGCATTGTGCAAGGTATTCCAAGACCCATTTCTATAAGGGATATTTTAGCCTTACAAAGGAAGAGACGTTTCAAGAAATGATCTCAATTGTATGTAGATCATGTGGAAAAGCCAAACAATAGAAAAGGGCCAAGTATTGAATTTGTAGGAGTTTGAGGATGTATTTGAAGAAATACTAGGTTTACCACCAAAGAGGGATATATATTTTCTCTATTGATTTAGTGCCTAGAGATGGCCCAATATCAAATATTCCTTACATAGTGAGAACACCAAAAATAAAGGAATTACAAATGTATATAGAGGAATTGTTAAAGAAAGGGTACGTACGTCCAAGTGTCTCACCTTAGGGAGCACCAATACTCTTTGTGAAAGGATGGAACATTGAGGTTATGTATTGAATTTAGACAACTAAATAAAGCCATTGTGAAGAAGAAATACCCTCTACCTAGAATTGATGACCTCTTTGATAAACTATTAGGAGAAAATATATTTTCAAAAATGGACTTGAGATCAGGATATCACCAAGTGAGAATCAAGGAAGAAGACATCGGTAAGGCAACTAGAACTAGGTATGGGAATTATGAATTTGTAGTGATTCCATTTGAACTGACCAATGCACCTATAGTATTTATGTGCTTAATGAATGGAATATTCAAGAATTATCTAGATAAGTTTGTCATTATGTTCTTGGATGACATGCTTATCTATTCCAAGTCAAAGGAAGAACATAAACAACACTTGAGAATGGTGATAAAAGTGCTAAGGGATCATCAACTATATGCCAAGTTGAGAAAGTGCACCTTTTACCAAGAGAAAATCTATTATTTTAGGCACATCATTTAATAGGAAGACATAACAGTAGATTCAAAGAAGATTGAAGACATCAGGGGATGGAAAACACCAAAAAGCGTGTCAGAAGGTAGATATTTTATGGGACTTGTAGGTTATTATAGGATGTTTATTGAAGTTTTTTCAAGGATCATTCATCCCATCACTTCTTTACAAAGTAAGAGAACCAAATTTTAACTCACATCAAAGTGTGAAGAAATTTTCCATTTATTGAAGGAGTTACTTATCAGTGCACCTATTTGAAGATTGAAGATCCAAATAAAAATTGTGTGGTATGCACAGATTCATGTAAAGAAGGACTTGGTTGAGTCCTTACTCAAAATGAGCATGCCATTATTTATGAGTCCATAAAGATTTTAAAATGTGAGAAGAATTATTCCACACGTGATTTGGAGTTGTTTTCATAGTACATGCATTGAAGATGTGGAGGCATTACTTAAAGGGGAAGAAATATGAATTGAGGAGTAATCGTAGTGGTCAAAAATATTTGTTTGAAAAACCAAATTTAAATGCCAAGAAAACAAGATGGCTGGAATTTTTAAGTGAGTATGACTTTGACATCAAGCATATCAAAGGAAAAGAGAACAAATTTCCTAATGCACTCAACAAAAGGGTGCATATCATGCATGCTACAACTGTTAGTATGCATAGATCATATTTAAAGAGTATACTTTTCGATGATGTTGTTACAAACTAGCATTATCTACATGAAAAATAAATCTTACAGTAGGAAGATGTATAAAAAAAAAATTAAAGAGTACAAGTTGAGAGAAGATGGAATACTTATGAATAAAAACAAAGTTTATGTTCCTAATTCTAGAGAATTAAGAAAGTTGGTTGTAGAATAAATGCATAATGTTCCACATGTCGAACATCCTGGTTACCAGAAAATAATTGAAGCAATAATAAGCCAATACTTTTGGATATTAATGAAAAAGGATGTGGTTGATTACATTTCCAGGTGCATGGACTATCAATATGTGAAAGCTAAGCATAGAATCCTAGCAGGTTTGCTACAACCATTACCAATTCCAAAGTGGAAATGGAAAGTGGTAACCATTGATTTTATCACTAAGTTGCCCAGGGCAACAAGGAAACATGATTCAATGATGGTGGCAGAGGATAAATTGACAAACACTACTCAATCTATTCCAATGAAACTAAGTCACAAGATAGCTAATATTGCAGAAATTTACATGAAGGAAATTGTTAGGTTGCATGGGGAACCTAAGGCAATTGTTTCATATAGATATCCAAAGTTTAGTTCAAACTTTTGGAGAGGATTTTTTAAGGTGTTAATTTCCAAAAGTGTCCTCAAACACATAATTTTATTTATCAGAAAAAATTATTACATAATGGTGAGAGGTATAACATATATATAACCTCTCTAGCCTTATATCAATATGTGATATGTCCTTGAACAACAACTCAAGGATGATCACTATGACAAGGATGTGACAAGGACAACCTATCTACTAGGAAACACACAACTTCTAGAATAAATTTATTATTCTAGGAAAAATACCTATCTAAATAAAATTTAAGATTATTAGGCTAACATAATGGATTTTGATCTAGGTGGACATCGATGGCTGCCCACCCATTCCACTGGCTCAAAATACAGTTTCCATATTGGCAGTTTTTCTATGATTTTTCAGGTTCCAAACTTTTAGGGTTGTTTTGAGGCCCTAAACGACCCTTTTCTTGCTCGACAATACCCAACATGTAGCCGAAGGATAATGCTAGATTGAATGGAATGTGTACTATGTTGAATGGTGTTGCCATTGATGTCAAATTCAGTCATTGGTGACAAACAAAAATAATCCTATGGGTTTACTTGAAGGAGCCTCCAAAGTGGCCCCCTTATGTCATAGCTTTAAGCATGGCCCTTGTGGGAAGATGCTTTGAAGAATCCCACAAGAAGCCCCAAAGGTGTGGTCAATAAGCCTCATAGGTTTTTGAAAAAAAACAGTATGAGGGACATTAATAATTCATGCAAAAAATCCATGGATTCATAGCCCTTGTTAATTTGTTTCCAAGGTAGGTGGTATGCCACGTGGTTCCTCATGGTTGAGGAGATATGCCCTCTTAAAGATGATCATGTAAATTTTCCCCTATAAGTGTTGTAAACAAGAAGTTATAGGTAGGTCCTAAAGTTAAGTAAAGTAAGCGCTTGGAAGGGTATAAATACACATTAAGAACCTCTCATTTTCTTCATTCAAGCTTGTGATCTCTTAGCACAAGTTTGGTAGTGAAGGTACAAGGAGGATAAGGAGTGATCTCTTAGCACAAGTTTGGTAGTGAAGGTACAAGGAGGATAAGGAGGTCTTATGGAGAATATTTTGAGAATGTTTTGATCATTGCTATGGGTGTGCTATAATATGGAAGGTGTTTCTCTCTTGATGGCGAAGTTGAGGAAGGCTTGATGACCTAAGATCTTATGCATTAGGGTTTCCACATGATTTAAGGTTTGTCTTTTGCACATGATTTGAGGCTCATATTTTGGAGATTTTTGGTCAAATCCCTAATTTCTTCAATGGTCGAGACCTGGGAATCATATCTCAAAGGAAGTGATATCAACACTTTCTGTACAATCAAGGATTCTTTGACTTCTTCTCCTAATCCTATGATGGCATTGACAACTTCATCTACTCTGAGTAAATAGGTTTCAATATCTTATTTTTCATTCATTTTCATATTTTCAAACCGTGTTATGTGTCGTTGAAGCTTGAACTGCCTGAGTTTCAGATCGCCTTCATAAATATTTTGAAGTTTATCCTAAACCTCTTTAGTTGTGTTGCAACCCATCACCTTGCTAGAAATAGTTGGTGTCAATCCACCTATGATAACATGCCTAGCCTTTGAATTAAAACTCATTAATTTCTTCTCATATGGATCAATTGGAGTATTTTTCAGAACTTTATAGCCATTGACAACTTAGAGCTAGATATCCAGTCCTAAAGATGTCAAGTAATTTTGCATTCTTTTGCTCCAATATGCATAATTGTTTCCATCAAATGGTGGAATCCCATTTGGAATGTGGCCTCACCTTTTTTATCATGATCTTCCTTCCAGTGATTAGAATATTATGAAGGTAACCTTCTCTGATACCGATTTTTGATACTGACAGGGGGGTGGGGTGAATCAATATCAATTATAAGTTAGAACCTTTTACAAATTTAACTTTTCAATCAAATAAATGTATCCCAATATACAGTAAAGAGTAGAAGAATAAATACACAATGCACAACATATATACGTGGAAAAACCACATAATTATTTTCTTATATAATAACAATATTACATTCATAGGAAGCTACAACTTCCAATGTTCTCTAGCTCCAACTAGAAGGAGGAAACAAACCCATGATTTACAGGAACCAACCTGAAGGAAGTTACAAATCCCTTGATTTTATAGTTCCAACTGGAAGGAGGATCCAAACCCCTTTCCTTACCCCTTCTTTCCTCCCTTAAATATGTATATAAAAGAATCAACATGTCATTATCACTGTCACTAGCAGTTTTTCTACGATTTTTTGGGTCCCAAACTTTCAGGGTTATTTTGAGAGGCCCTAAAAGATGTTTTTCTAGCTTGACAACACCTAGCATGTAGCCAAAGGAAGATTATCGGATAAACATTTTTGATGAGGTACCAAGTGCCCCAAATGGAGATCATATTCAAAACTTGCACCTCAGGAAGTTGATGTATCAACTACCCCCATTGGGGCACACAAACCTTTTTGAGTTTCATATCTCAAGGTTAGGGTTTTGGATGTTTAGGGTTTTCTGATTTATTCTTTATGTTAAATAGGCCTTTGCATTCTCGTTGTACTCATCTTCTTGCAGATGCACATAGCCATCGCATCTATCGGTTGACGCAGAGATATAATCCTTGGATGAGCCACTCGATTGTGTATAAATGGGGATGTGGTGTTGTTGAAAAATCCAACCACTTGATGACCTCTATTGAGATGAGGTTCTTTTGGATTCTGCTATAAAAAATGAAATGTATTGGATCCTCCTTCACCCACATCTACAAGTGAAAAAGGTGTTCACCTTCTTCCAACTCTTCTAGTTTGTTTAGCTATATATTGGTGGTAGTGATTGTGGCACTACATTCGACATCAATCCTATGCTTACCCTTGTCTATCTTTGAATCAGATTCATAGCCTAGATTTGACTACGAGTCTTTCAACTTAGCCACCAATTATTTCTTTGAGAAACATTCATCGGTGTTGTGTTAGGGGATTTTATGGAACTCGCACCACTTCCCAGTGTCTTTCATCTTCCCATTACCCTTATTTATTTGTTGCTTATATTGGTTGCCTTGAGATTGTCCCTCCATGATTTTTACTTTGTTCTATGTGGTGGGGCCACCTTTTCCATGCTTCTATTGTGATGCATTCATAGATCCAAATTCCCACTTATTCCTCTACTTAAATTTTTGCTCGATCTTGACATCATACCAAGCAACGACTCCCAAAAATGAGATGTTTATAAACTCCATTTTTTTTGGATGTACCTATGTAGACCCCCATGGTATTTTAGAACTAGATCTCACTCGGAGTCTCTAATACCCAACTTGGTGCACAAGGCATGAAAGGTATTTGTGAACTCTAACACTGTTTGGTCCTCTCCTAATGTAGTGTGATCCATCTTGTATACTAGTCATCGTGGTTTCCAACAAGGTAATATTATTCCTTGATGACATCCATAAAAGAGTCACAAGTGGTCTCGGTCCCAAATATTCTAGACTCCTATGTGGATTTTTTCTCATAGTAAACTTCCCACCAATGTTTGACATGGGGGGTAACCTTAAGGAGCGCACAAGTGATATTTTCCCTATTGGAAAACTTGTAGATAGAGAAATAACATTACAATGGATTTAACCACTTTTCCAAGGCATCAACATCTATTTGAATTTCAAATAAAAGAATATCAAAATTAACCTGTACCTTGAAGGGGGCGACACCTCCAAAGTGGTTGCTTGACGAAGATGAACCTGTTGTTGTTGACATTTTTCAAAGAATTTGGGAAAAATTATCCATCATATCATTCCTTTATTGCGTGAGGAATTCCACAAGCAACAAATTAATAGGATATCCTGATCACTTGTCTCTCTTTTCCTCTGCCATGGGAAGTTGTCAAGGTCGACAAAGATGTTCTTCCAAGGGCCCAACTAGTTTGATTCCCAATGCCTTATACTCTAACCTCATTGGGGACATGCACATAGAAACAAATAAAGAGAATACCACTCTGATATCACTAATTTGGATTTATGAGGGAATAAAATGAAACACGAAAATAGGATAAAAACACAGAGATACAATAATACTAAATTTCTATTAAATAATGAAATATGCATTGATTGTAAAAGAAAATACATAGTGAAATTAACTCGCTAGAATGGTGGTATCTTATCTCTGCGAAGAGATGTGACAACTATGTGCATCCACAAGGAGATGAGTACAATGAGACTCCAAAGGAATTTTTAACATAAATCATAAATGAGAAAAACCTAAACATCTAAAACCCTAACCCCGAGAGATGAAAGACAAAAGGTTTGTGGGCCCCGATGGGGGTAGTTGATATGTCAAATTCTTGAGGGTGAATTTTCACCCTCAAGAATTTGACATATATGTCAAATTCTTGAGGGTGAAAATTTTTCATACGTTATTTATTTGGGGCACTCAGTACCTTGTCATAACTTTTTATTCAAGGATTACATATTTCGTTCATCCTAGCATCTACTTTCGGCTACATTCTAGGTGCCATCGAGCCAAAAAAAACACCGTTTAGGGCCTCAAAATGGCCCCAAAAGTTTGGGACCATGTTTGGTACAAATATGAATTTTAGTATAACATACCATCCATAGCCATATGGGTAGAAAGAGAGATTCAACGAAGTTATTGAAAACATTTTAATAATGTATGTGATCGATAAGCCATCCAAGTGGGAGGTTATTTGCATTTGGTTGAGTTTGTCTATAAAAATTGATATTAAGATTCAGTAAAGATGATCCCATTTGAAGCTATATATGGTAAACAAGGTAATAGTCCAGTGAGTTGGGACAACCTAGCTGACATAGTAGTACTTGGACCAGAGTTGCTCAAGGAGATGGAAGAATAGATGGTTAAAATTAAGAAGAATCTGAAAACACCATAATACATTAATAAGAGTTATGCAGATAAAAGTAGGATAGAAAGAGAATTTAAAGAGGGTGAGCATGTTATTTTGAAAGTGAATCCCAAGAAAATCTCATTGAAGTTGGGAAGTTGTACCAAGCTAGAAACTAGATTATATGGTCTATTTGAAATATTAGACATAATAGGACTAGTTTCATACATGCTTTTATTGCATGATTCCATGAATGTGCATAATGCATTTCATGTATCTTTGCTAAAAAAGTATGTGCATGATAATAACCATGTCATTTATTGGAATTTGATTCAGGTGGAGCCAAAAGGACATTTCCAGGTACAAATAGTATGTATATTGGACATGAACTTCATGGTGCTCCAGAACAAATCCATAGGGAAGGTAAAGGTCTAGTGGACATGCTACAACCATAAATAAGTGACATGGGAGCTATAATATACAATGTGGGAGGCACACCCACAATTATTTTTTAATTTTTGATGAAAATTGTGTATATATGTACACATGCATAGTGATATGCGTAAGGAGAATTCCAAAATAAGGGGGATGGGAACGTAATACCCCATTTTTTGTCCTTGAGAATTAGAAATGTATTTTTTGTTTATATGATGAAAGGGTCGACGAACCTAGCAATGTAAAGAATTTGAATATTAATAATAATAATGCATCGTTGTCCACATACAAACAAGGGCAAAGTCTTGGGGGGCTATGATTCCATGAGAAAAGGGGGGATAGAGGGGCTAAGCCAATTTATTATATTTTATTTAAACCCCTATCGTAATTAGTTGGGAAATTGGTTACTTGAGCTTCTTGGGGAAGATGTGTGGTGCATTATTGCATGCAAATATATAAACCATGATTTTGGTTGTTGGGGGTTAGTCATTCATTCCTCATTCATTCTTGTTCTTTTTTTTGGCATGGGAATGAAATGTTGGAGGTAGAGAGACAATGTTAGTTGAATATATGTATATACTAGTTATTTCAACATGAAACGATGCTTGTGTGCATGAGAATGATGACAGTTGAGAAAGAAATTCCACAACTGAGAATCCCCAGAGATTCCAACATTGATATTTATAGGCTAGTATCATTGGATCCCCATAAATAAGTGGAACAACCTGAGGGAATGCTTTGTAGAGAAGGGAGTTCCTTTCTTTGGGTTATGAAGGTTGAGGGGGAAAGATAGTTGGTAAGTTGGGAATTGTTGTGTGGTTGAGAAAATGTGAGAGATTGATAGTTGACTGGTGTCTGTATTTTAGATTCATCTTAGGAACTTGTCCTTTTGGATTCATAGCCTCAGGTCGGGGGTGACATGTTGTAGAGATTTAATGTGTAACAAATCCTAAGGTTGGGTGGAATGTCTGGAATCTACAACCATTCAATGAATATTTTCTTTAAAGATAAGTTATATGTGTTTCATATATTTTTGTTGTGTTAAATTGTACTTATTCATTGTTTATTACTAAGTGAAATTTTTAATGTGGTGTATGTTAATAAGAAATCTGTGTATGCATATATACACGTTTTCTTGCTTGTATGCATGGTTTGTGGATATGTATATTTCTTGTTTTATTTTATATTGGTATCAATAGTTTCAAAAATCATTTAAGAATGTGAATTGTTGGGGTACATGGGTAAGGGGTGTGCTACACCTCCAACAAAAATATCAAAGCATTTATTTATTTAAGTTCCCCCCATGATGATATTTTCCACATTACGACTCATGCATTAATAAGTGGAGAGGGTTGTGAACTAGAAGTCAATTTCCCTATAAATGACCCATGACCATTGTTTGAACGAACCCAACAAACAACATGATCACTACCACTATTGACACAAAATGACACTTCCATCAAAAAAATAATGGCAAATTTGCAATAAATCAATATCTTTCAAGAAACATGCTACCCTTAGTACAAGAACAATATGCGCGGCCATCATGTACAATGGTATAAACATTGCAAAGGAAAGTCCTATTATGGAGCCATAAAAAGAACTGAACCTCCAAGAACAATGAAAAATAAATTTTATTAAGTGCCTCCCATAATGAGCATGGGCCAACATTACCACCTATGTTACTAAGTAGAGATGGTAGCAAACTGGATTAAACTTCCTTACAAATGACCTATAGCCATCGTTAAGGAATTCTTGACAAAAAAATTGTTTACCACCAATTTTCACATGAATGATAGTTGTAATGGAAAAGAAATGGTAGCTACAATATTTTGTAGACATTCAAGTAACACACTAGTCTCATAACCCACCCGCAATGCTGATCTAATGAGATATTGAAAATGAAAGAACTATTCAAGAGCCGTAATGAACCCTGAACCTCCGAAATAGAATGGGAAAATTTTCATTTATAGGTGCCTCCCTAAATGTGCATGGACAACAACTACCTCTCATCTATTATTTAGTGTAAATGGTGGAAAACTAAAAGCTAATCGCTTTACAAATAACCCAAGGCCAATTCTCAGGTTGACCCATCTCACTTCCCACCTATGCGTGTAAAAAATGCAACTTGCATTAAAAAAATGTCAATGCTAATATATTCTAGTCTTTCAACCAAGTGACTATATAAGGGACATGCACAACAAGGGTGTCCATCAAGTAGTTGAGACATTGAAAGGGAAAGTCCTCTTAGGGAGCCACAATTAAATACTAAGCCCCCAAGAAGAATGGAAAAATATTTGTATATATAAGTGCCTCCTACAATGAGCATGCCACATTACCTCTCATGTGTTACTAAGTAGAAAGGGTTGTGAACTAGAAATTGATTTCCCTACAATTGATCCAAAACCATTGTGTAAGTGGACACAACAAACATCTAACTCACCACCACTATTGGCACAAATTCACATTTCTGTTGAAAAAACAATGGCATCTATAATACAATGAAGTATTTCAAGAAACACATTGTTCTCAAGAAAATTATAATAGGGGTGTACATCATGTAGAATATCCAAAACATTGAAAAAAGAAAATCCCTCTAAGGAAGCCACAATAAGCTATCAATCTCTAAGAAAAATGTCAAAACATTTATTTATAAGTATCTCCCACATTGATCACGAAAAACATTAACAATCACATGTTACTAATTGGAGAGGGTAGTGAACGAAAAGAACAATATGGTTGTCCATCATAGTCTGGGGAAATTTAAAACTCGGTCCCTCTTAGGGTTCCACAAACAAACACTAAGCCTCCCAAAACAATGGCAAAAGGTATGTTTATAAGTGCCTCCAATGACAAGCATTTCCAACACTACCACCCATGTGTTATTAAGTGGAGAGGGTAGCCAACAAAATGTTTATTTCCCTACAAATGACCCATGGAAAATGTTCATATGGTATTGAAGACAACTTGTTTACCATCACTTTTCACACAAAGGATGAGACTAAGCGAAACAACAAGGCAAAGCCGAAAAGTGACCAACAAGGCAAAGGAAAAGAGAACACAAGGAAGTGTATGGTAACAATACAATGTAATTTTCATATAAGGAGAGGTTTTGTTCACGAGATTACATTTTTGAGATAGCTTGATCCAGGTGGAAATTGGTCCCCACCCACCTCTTTCACCGACTTAACATGATTCTCCATTTGGGAAGTTTTCTTATCTATTGTTTTTCATGTCCTAAACTTCCAAGATCATGTTGAGGCCTTAAATGATGTTTTTTGGTCATTCAAAGGCTTGGGTTGGCCATGCCCTACCAAATCCTACCTCTTTTTTTAGGGATAAGCTACCACCATTCTATTTAGTTTGTATTTCTTTTCATTTTATAATTTTTTTCCTATTTCATTCATTAATAGAATTTGGGTTTCATTGTATTATTGTGCTCTCCTATTTCATTCATTAATAGAATTTGGGTTTCATTGTATTATTGTGCTCTTTGCAATATTTTTGTGTTTGTGTTTACATTCATATTCCTACCTTTCATTTATTTCTATACATAATATAGATAAGTGGTATAAAAATAATCTTCTCTTTGTTGTTTCTCAGTGCATGTCCCCGACGAGGTTAGGGTATAGAGAGTTGGGTCTCAAACTATTTTTTCTTGGGGAAGACCACTCTCAACAGCCCAAGTAGCTTCCCAAGGTGGATGTAAAGAGAGACGATAGAGAAGGATAGCATATGAAGTTGTTTCTCTAGGAATTCCTCGTGTGACAAAGGAATGAGATGACGAAAAGTTTCACCCAAATTCTTCGATGAATTCCAATGATGGTTGAGACATGTTAAAAAAGAAACCATTTCAAAGGTGTGACACCCTTTAAGGTACAAATTAACTTTGAAATTACTTTAATCAAAGGAAATATAAATGTAAATGCTTTGAAGAAATGGTTAAATATATTAGTGGTTTATTACTCTGTTAAAAAAGTTTTGGACATCAAAATGATCACTTTTTCACTCCTTAAGTCCCTTCCCCGTGTAAAAGGTTGGTGGGAAAGTTCTTGAGAGAGACATGATAGAGATGATTATACAACGCTTAGGACAAAACCCACTTGGGAATATTTTGTTGATGCAAGGAGGAATTATATCATATTGGAAACTATGATTCTAGTACATGATATGGACAAATTTGTGTTAGGAGAGAGACCATATGACGCTGAAATACATCAATATATTCCATACCTTACACTCAAATATGGGTATCAAAGACTTCAACCTACACTTGGTTCTGAAGTACCACAATGGTTGTTGGCCCTTGACCAAGTTTTGAAGAATACTTGGTCATATTTGA
>CBVK0103234403.1:0-38096 GCA_900067695.1 Picea abies
GAGAAGAGGAAAGAGGACCTAGAGGTGGAGAGGAAGAGAGATAAGAACGAAAAGAAAGACAATAAAGGCCATAAGGTATAGGAACATCAACTATTGAAAATGAATATGGATTCCCAATTCTGGATCCAACGGTAAAAGTTGAAATGAAGGACATACCACCATAAACATTACCCAACTTTCATGGTATGATAACTGAGGACCCAAAGACTTCTCTTTTCGAATTTGATGTATTATGCCGTATCTATGATTATTCTTCTGATGCTAAAAAACTGAAGTTGTTTCAAGCCACCCTTAAGGATGTTTCTTTACATTGGTTTATGGGATTGGGAGCTAATACTATCAAAACATGGGATGAAATGCGAAAAATGTTTCTTTTAAAGTATCATATCAAAACATGGGATGAAATGCGAAAAATGTTTCTTTTAAAGTATCATGAATATTGTACAAATCAAGGCGTGAGAGAAGAAATGTTTAAAATGACACAAAAAGAGGACAAAATACTTGAGTATTACTTAGAAAGATTTCATTATACTGTTAAAAGGGAAAGGCAAAATCATCTAGATTTGGATACTCTTAAAGTCATTTTTCTTTGTGGAATTAGAGATGAATGGATTGATGTGCTTAATATTATGGGAAAAGAAGATATTTCTCACTTAACCTATCCATAAATTTGTGATGTATGTGCACATATCTCTCGAGGAAAGTCTAAATATGGTAAGAGACCTAGGGATTCTATCTCTAGAGTCAACAAATCAACAACCAATGGGGTAAGTAGAGCTAAAATTGGAAATTTATTGAACAATTTCAAAACTGATATTCTCAGTACTCTTGGTTCTCAATTATATACATTGAAAATTAAGCAAAATAAAGAGGAAGAAAATGCAACCTTAACTTATTTTTGGTCCAAAATATAGAAAAAGGCATCCTTTAAGAGAATGTCCTTTGGATAACATTGAACTTTGTGGTATATGTTGCAAAACATTATGCTGCATAAAATTGCCCATGTCTATCGGAACTCAAAGTGGTCTACCAAGGGAATCAAGAAGCTACAAAACAATTGTGTTTTTTTTCACCAAAAATACCTTGGCATTCAAGGACTTCAGGTATATCTCAAGACCCTTACCAACAATTCAATTCTTATTATTCAAATCAACAATACTCCTAACAAAATCTGACTCCTCATATGACTTGGAAAGCATGGCCACCACGACAAGTACAAACTCAACCTTGTAAATAAGGTTGGTGAGGACATACCTATGGAACCTTGCCCGCTTATCCTTATCATATGTAGCAACAATACATCCAATATCCTTCACAATCATAGTATCCCCCAAAAGTCCAACAAACATAACCCACTCAACCACAACAACCACAAATTTCACAACCTCAACAATTACAATTACCATCAAATCAACATCCAAGACCTACCCAACTACCTGCACAACCCGTTTCTAACCCCAACAATAAAGTAGCTCAACCCGCTTACAATGCTGAGCTACAAAATTTTCCCACCTACATGATTACTTCTCTTGATCTAAATGACACTCATCTTATATCAAGAAAAAAACTTCATCGAGATTCTCCTATTATTACTAAATAACCAATAGAGGAGGAAAATCCTAATCAAAGAAACAATAATGATAGTTATAATGCATTAAAATAAACTTCTTCCTCTACAATAAATCAATCACAACAATCTAGCCCTCCTCTTTTCCCATAAAGTTTTATTTTAGATAAGCAAATCAAACAATATGAATATGATTTATTATATGAGTTAAATAATGTTTGTATTAAAATTACATTACTGCAAGTAATCAAATATATACCAATCTATGCTAAGATAGTGAGGGAATTGTGTTTAAAGTAACCAGGGAGAAAGAAAAAAACACCCACAGATAGTGCAAGTTATTAGTAAATTGGCATATCTAATGTTGGGTAAAATTTATATGCAAAAATATGTTGATCCTGGTAGTCCCATTGTAAAAATTCATATCAATAATGTTGCAATTGCAAATAAATTAATAGATTTAGGAGAAAAAATAAATGTTATGACAAATGGAACTATGGATGATTACAATTGTCTAATCTTCGTCATACACCCACAGTTTTACAACTAAGAGATAAATCAACAATAAACCAGAAGGTGTATTAGAGGATATCATAGTCTCTTTAGATTCTTGGGAGTACCCTGCATATTTTATGGTTTTACAACCTAAATCTAACTTGGGTGGTCATCCATTAATATTAGGGAGGCCATGGTTAGCTACAATTAATGCTTTTATCAGTTGTAGATAAGGAGACATGCCAATTGCACATGGGGATTCAGTTAAAAAAATCATTTTGTATCCACCCGCTAAAGCTTTAACTGAATCGGAATTTATAAAATCCTTTCAAGATGAAAATAATGATGAAGAAACAATACAACCCATTTTAACTATTGACCAAGCTATGAATTTAAAAAAGGATATTGAAGAAAATCAAATCATTAATTTTTATCAATAATTCTGATTTTACTCAATATCCTAGTGGGAAACATACTTTTGATCATATCTTGGAATTTTGTTTTAGGAAAATTGTACTATGGACACTTTACCAACACTTTTTGGTTCATTGTATTTCGTTAATTCAATATTAGAATCAAGTAGCACCGTTGTTGAAATTCATAGGAAAGAACCTTAAATATAAACTCTAAACTTGAAGAATTCCAAAAAGAGCAATTAATTCAAAAGCTACAGAAGTATTCTGGTGTACTTTCATGGGAATATATTGATATGCATGGAATCCATCCTAATAAATGTGTTCATCACATTTATATAGAGGAAAATTCCAGGCCAATCAGAAAACCCCAAAGATGTATGAATCCAATCTTGAAGGAAATTGTAAAAGAAGAACTACAAAAACTATTAAATGTGAATTTCATATATCCAATTTATGATAGTAAATGGGTATCTCCTTTAGTAATTGTTCCTAAAAAGAATGGTAAGTGGCATATTTGCATAGACCATAGGGAATTGGATAAAACTACCTTAAAATACCATTTTCCCCTACCATTTATAGATCAAGTTTTAGATACCTTAGCAGGGAAAAATATTTTTCTTTTCTTGATGGGTTTAGTGGTTATAATAAAATTCAAATTGTTCTAGAAGATTAGGATAAAACCACATTCACATGCCCATGGGAGACTTATGCTTACAAAGTACTACCTTTTTGGTTGTGCAATGCTCCTGCTACTTTTCAACGTGCTATTCTAGGTATCTTTTTTGACTTGATCCATGATTGTGTAGAAGTATATATGGATGATTTCATTGTTTATGAATTTTTTTTTGAGTAAGCATTAGAAAATATTGAAAAAGTTTGATCAGATGTCAGGTAACTACTCTTTCATTAAGTCATGAAAAATGCCATATATTTCTTACTCAACGAATTGTTTTGTGTCATTGTATATCATCTGTAGGAATAAAATTTGATCCGGAAAAAGTAGAAGTCATTTCTAAACTTCTAATGAAAAATACCCAAAAGGATGTTAGGATTTTCTTGGGACATGCTCACTACTACATGGTATTTATTGAAAATTTCACAAAAATAACATCTCCATTATTTAAACTGCTCACTAAAGATAGTGAATTATTTTGGAATATTCCTTGCCAAATTACTTTTGAAACATTGAAAGAAAAGATTTCTGTAGATCTTGTTTAAGAGGGACAAATTGGTCTCTCCCCTTTCACATATCCACAAATGCTTCATATACAACTTTAGGAGTAGTGTTAGGACAAAAAGAAAATCAAATTTATCATTCCATTTATTTTTTTAGTAAAAACATTACACCCCCTAAATTGAATTATATAGTTACAATTTTTTTTTTTATTGCAATAGTGCACGCCATCATAAAATTTAGGCACTACATCACTGGTTATGAGATATTTATTCACACTGACCATTCTTCCATAAGATATCATACGAACAAACCAATTACTAATGGAATAATTACTAGTTGGATTCTACCGTTACAAGAATTTAACATCACTATATTAGACAGACCTGGAAGAGAAAATGTAGTTGCAGATTTTCTTTCCAGAATTCATAATGAAGGTGAATTAATTCCTGTAAATGATAATTTTCTTGACAAGATTCTATTTGAAATATCTACTAAATCTCCTTTGTTTGAAGATATCACCAACTATTTGGCTACGTGAAAGTTTCTTCAACACCTTTCAACAAAGGAGAAGCAAAAGGTTGCCAGACTTAGTGCTGCATATTCTTGGATTGGTGGAAATTTTTTCCTTACTATAACTGATCTAATTATTCAGAGGTGTGCACGAGAGGATGAAGTGTTTGACATATTAAATGCATGCCATGATGAGCCATGTGGAGGTAATTTTGATGACAAAAGAACTACATACAAAGTCCTTCATCTGGGGTATTATTGGCCTACTCTTTTCAGAGATGCCAAGAAGTACGCCAGAAGCTGTGATCGTTGTTAGCAGATGAGATGATTAGTGCACGCAGATGAAATGCCTCTACAACCTTAAGTACTCATAGATCCTTTTGAAAAATGGGCTCTAGATTTCGTAGGATCTATCACTCCAATGTCAAGGAAAAAGAGGTATATTATGGTATGTATTGAATATGTTACTAAATGGGTAGAAGCTAAACCTCTTCTTCATGCTATTGAACAAGATGTTGTATAATTTTTATTTGATGATATATTTTCTCGTTTTGGTGTTCCAAGAGAAATTGTCATAGATCAAGGCACTCAATTTACATCAAAATTTGTCTAGACCATTACAAAACAATATAATATCAAGCATTAGAGTCTTCTCCATACCATCCACAAGCCAATGGTAGGTGGAATCCACAAACAAAGTTCTTGAAGCCATATTAACGAAAACAGTTCAATTGCACCATCGAGATTGGACATATAAGCTTCCAGAGGCACTTTGGACATATCGAACTACATGGAGGAATACAACCAAACACACACCATATGAGCTAGTATATGGTAAACAAATTCTTATCCCTATTTAGTTCCAAATAAAAACTTTCAGAACAACAACCAAGCTGGGAGTGGATCTTTCATATGCTCAACAACATAGGATAACACAACTTAATGAATTGGAAGATATGTGGCAAGATGGAATTCAACACACCACCACCATCCAACAACAACGAATGAAATGTCATGACAAATTCATCAAAAAGAAGAAATTCAAACCAGGTAACTAGGCTCTTTTATTGGATTCCAAATTTAAAATTTTTAAAGGAAACCTTAGTACTCATTGGTTAAGACGATATGAGACATATATAGTTTTTGATAATGGATTATTCAAGATCAAGACCATTGATGAAGAAGGAATTCCTTTTATAGTAAATGGACATAGATTAAGGTTATATCAAAAACATTTAAACATAAAAGAATTTGTTCACAATTTGCCAGAACAATAAGAAATGGAGATAGTGACTAAGGGAAGCCCTTCCCCTGCTTCCATCTCAAATTGATTTTTATTTCTCCTTATATATGTATATAAATGAGAAAAATAGCTAAAAAAAATAACGATAAAAATAAGAGTGCAACTTGTGAAAACTAGTTTACTGGTGCAATTGTGCATGGATTCTATTTGAAAACCAATGATTTGGTGGACATAATTCAATTCCTTTCAAAATAAATACACTATTCTTCAAAATCTCTTGTTCAACATTTTAGTGTTCGAGCCTTTGATTCTTAGAAAGTAGAGTTTCTTTTCCAAATAAGATAGTAGAAAAACCAGTTTTTCAAGTTAGTTTCTGCAACATCTAAACAAATAGATTTTTCTCTTCATTTCTCTAGATAAAAAAGTTCAGATATTTTAGAAGTGTTTATATTTTTAGAATTACAACATAGAGTTTTCAGAAAAAATCTTTCAGTGGTCTTTAGAATGACCAATGTCTTTTTTTTTACCAATTCCTGTTCATAATTTAAGAATCTGATTTCTAGCATTTCAGATCTTCTTCCAGACAGATATGGAAAAAATGGAAGTTGCACAACAATTTAGTTAAATTCTAGAGATTACTATTCAAATTTTTCCACATAAGGATCTCCAGATCAAGTTAATTCCTCCAGTTTTTAGACTTTCATAAGTTACAAAGTTTTTCAGTAGCTACCAAAATTCCCCTTGAATGTTTTTGAGAAATTACTAAGTGTTAACTTATTTCCAAATCTAGTATGCAGACTATCAACACCGTTTCCATGGCATGCATGAAACACTTTCATGCATTCTATCATGAAATTCATCATCTACAATTTTGAAATTTCAGATTAGTCATCAACAGTTTCAGATAAATCATTAGTAGTTTGAGATTTTCCAATGGCCAACAATAGTTCTTTATTCTGCAAGTAAGGATACAACATCAACAATGATTTTTTTTCATCAGAGTCAAATTTGGTTCATAGTTCCTCCTGTAGCTTCAACAAAATGAAAGGTGATCAAAATCATGTTTGTAGGTAATCAAAGGTAATGAATTTTCAACTATGTTTGCTATTGGAAATGTGAAATATGTAAAAGAATTTGGACAAATTAATAACAAGTCTTGGTATACATTTATCCTACCTTATTTCTTATAAACCTATGATTTACCTTATCTTATTCTATCCTTTCTTATATCACCGCTTCCATTTCATACTCTTAAAACTTACCACAAGATAACATCTCTCACATAAGATTAACACTCTCATGATTATATATTATGCATGTCAAAATTTTATTTTGATATGCATTATTTAAGTGTTAATTACTCCGAAATCACCTAAGCTATGACTCAAATCATTCATGGGTGACAACACTATTTTGAATGATTCCTTGGAAATCAACATTTCAATCGAAGTGACCATTTTTCATCATTTAAACAACATGCATAATCATAAACCAAACCACTTCCCGAATTTTACCCTCGTCCAAATTTGATATAGCAATAATATCATTCCTCTCTCTATTCACTGTGACTAAGAGTTTATTTCGAGACCTAACATCTCCCTTAACATTGTAAAATGAAGCATGGGTTTGGTAATTAGACATGAACCAATTAGCTTAGAGCTCTTGGATGCATATCCAAAATGCTAGAGGAGATTCAAAAATCGGGTTAGCTATCATTTTTATAGAAATTTCAAGGCTACAATAAGTAGGTAAAAAATAATTTGTTGAAACATTTGATGAAACTCAAGCCAAAATGGAGATCTGAAGCTATAAGTTTCAGAAGATTTTATTGCTCAAGCTATTGACTTACCTCAAATTGGGGAGAAGTGGTTTAAAAATCAGAAGATGAAGGGAGATATATGGAAGGAATTTTTCAAAGAACCTGAATAATCTTTGAATTGGACCAAAGGAATGCAATGAACAACACTAAAGAAGAAACGAAGAGACACTTTGTACATCATCTAAAAATGTCACCTTTGAGGGCATGTATGGGCTTGTCTTCTTTAACCATCTCCTATTGCTAACACACTTCAAAGAAGGCCAATAAATCAATTTACCATATTATTTATTCAATAGTTTAAAGAAGATGACACAAAGCATACGAAAAAAACCTAGGAACCTATAAATTTTTTTATTTCATTTTGGGTTAGTTAAGATTCTAGTCAAAGCTCAACTACAAGAGTAGAACATGGGTTGGAAATTTTTTCTAGTTTGGAATCTATTCATAGACAAGCCATCTAAACAGAGGGTTAGGGGTTCAAAACGCAGATCTAGCAAAACAAGGGTTCCCGAGACAAGACATTTGAAACCAGAGCTAGAGATGATCCAGATTTATGAATGAAAAAAAAAGAATAACAGACTGAATACAATAACAAAGAGATACATAGAAAAACAACAAATATCCAGTTAACAATAACTTCTATTGAATGAATAAAATAGGATGAAACTGTAAAACTATAGAAATGAAAACAACTTGTTCGAATGGTGATAGCTATCTCTGAGAAGAGATGTGGCTTCTACGCACATCTGTCTGAGTAGAATGATAATAATGAGGCTCCAGAGGCCTTTTTAACATTACTCATGAATTCCAAAACCCTATACATCCAAACCTAACCCTAGGAGATGAAACACCAAAAGTTATGTGGGCCTCAATGGGTAAGTTGGTACCTCAACTTACCGAGGTCGTAACTTTTGCATACGACCTCTGTTTTAGGTGCGTGATATCCCGTTGGAAAGGTATTTTCGAGAAACACCCATTATGTCATCAAAATTTGATTCCATCTACAATTTGACTATGGCAAGCCAAAAAAACACTGTTTAGGGCCCCAAAACATCCCTAGAAGTACAAAAAGATGTACTGACATGAAAAATTCCAAACTAAGCTAGTTGGATTAGGTGAACGGCCACCAAAATCCACCTGGAAGCTATGTAGGGCCTTAAACAACCCCAAAAGTTTAGAACCTACAATTACAAAGAATTACAAAAGAACATGCTGAACTAAAAGCTGTCAAGAGGAGCCAGTTGGAATAGGAGGGTGGTCACCAATATCTACCTGGATCAAAAGAGGAAGACTAGGGATTTGAATGTTGAATTGAGTTGTCTGAGAGGCTGGCCCAAGATAAAATTAGCCAAGAAATCCAAAAATCTTGAAGAAAGGAGTTTAAATCCTGAAATTGAAATGGAGGATAAGTGTTTGAAATCCATGGAATTTAAACAAAAGGTAGAGACCGTGTAAACTAAGAAAAGGAAGATTCCTTTGGGGAATCAAACCACAAGATGAAAAATAGGTAATTGATATTAAAGAATCAAATAAAGAGTAGAACAAAAACATACATATTAAGAAAATTCACAGGAATTTCACTAAGAAGCCTAGAACAAGATCCTCTTTCATTTTTTCACTAAGTCTAGGAGACAGGGGTGAGTTGTCAAAACTTGATGATGATGCAATTACAAATATTGATAAGCTTATGACTCAAGAAATTGAGGATTACAAAACAATTGAGATTGATAAGGAGGTAATTCTATATTCAATGCCTTCTCCCTCAAGGCTACCGAAACAAGTCAATAAAATAAAAAAGTTGAAAGAAGAACTTCAAGAATTGTAATTTATTGATAGAGATATAAAAAATGAGAATGAAACACTGGAGACTAATATTGTTGGGATATAGAGGGAAAATGAATAGCTTGAAGCAAACAATAAGTTGCTCATCAAGAAAGCCAGGAAATGGTACAACCAAAGCCAACAAGTTAAAATTCAAAATAAAAGGATGAAGATTAAGCTTAATGAAGCTAGAGGAACATCCAAGCTTCATAAATTGGTTTGAATATTTTAATTGATGCCATAGAATGTGTTTAAGATATCAAGATCAACAATTTTGACATTTTTGAATGTTTTAAGGAGGCAGTTATTTTTTGAGGAACATAACATTTTTGTTGCATGAGGACATGCAACATCTTTCGTGTGGGGGAGATGTTGGGTCCTCCCTTTGAAATCTTTTTTTCACTTCCATTCATAAAATTCCTTCTGAACCTATGCCCATGAACTCTCTTACACTCTATTATCCCCTCTTTTTCCATAGTTATTCCTCTATCTACATGATCGTATATAAAAGGACACATTCAAGGTAAATTTGTCTATCTTTGCATATTTTAACTTTTCTATATGAAAATTAGTATGAACATCATTTTATTAATAAGTCACTACAAAATCACAGATTCTGTAGCAAATTTATATTTCTATAGTGATTGAACATTATGTAGTAGAGTCACAACTTTGCAAGGTTGCACACATCCCAAGGATAAACCATGACTTGAAGGAGGTTCAAAATCGTCACCAGAGGGTTGCTTACCTATCAGTGAAGATTCTTAGTTAGTAGGGCCAGCATGGGAGTGAAGTCAAACTGCAAGTCAATGTAGAACGCTATGACAGAGCATCCGAGATGTTAGGCTCCAAATCATCCATGATGTATCAACAAATCAAATGTGATAATTTTATGCATCACTTTCATGAAATTATCTCTACACGGGTCATCGAAATACGTTCATTTAGCCATGATTACAACAGATCGACTTTGTAAAATATCCGTTCTCTGTTTTCTAGTCAGTCTGTTACATAAATCCGTAGGATTTGAATCTAAGGGGATCATTGTAATATTATATATACTTCATCCTGAGAGCCTACATGGGATATGAGATGATCTAGAATGATTGTAATGTTACTCTACTGACACTGATTCTAAGAATTAATACAAGTTCTGTTAATTGTTCATATTATGCATTGTGTGTTAAAACCATAGTTTAGTTTTGTAGCGTTTTCAACAATGTTATCCAAACCAAGAGAATCTCTTGTGTGATGTATAAGTTTCTTAAATTATAAATTAGATTTTCTTGGATTTAAGCAGTAAGTGTGATTTTGTTTATTGTCATTTACTTTCTCATAAAATTCAATTTATGAATTTTTCTTTTTAAAACTATAGAAATAATAGTGCACACTTTGTTATTTGAATACATATTATCTCATTTAATTACATAAACCTTCATTTAACATAATTATTGAAAGACTGTAATATCCATTTCAATTGATAATTTAGTAGGTTAAAATATTCAAGTGCCTGGAATCATTTTTGTAGCGTTGAATTAATTTTGCTTATGTAATGTCACATTAATTATGTTTCTGTAGCATTGCAGTAACTCTGTTAAAATCATTTATGTAGAATAATAGTGAGAAGTTAGTATTTCATTTGTTCATTTAGAAATTAGTCATAAACTAAATCCTACATATACAATGTATGCACTTCATCAGTTTATGAATCTCAGATTGATGAATTTAATGTAATAGAGTTCGATCAATTGAACTGACTAACATTGAGCATAATTGTTGAACTATAAAAGGATCTGACTATCCTAATTCGATCCTTTGTGGAATATTGCGCTTATAATATCCCCAATATAAATTGTTATTATGAGACTCAATTGTGTTGACATCAATATTCTTCGGACAATAAGTTAATTGTGTTTGTTTTGAGTGATGTTGATATACTGATTGGTTAAGGTACATACACTTGTGATTAGGATGCCAATAAGGCATCTAACATAACTTTATTTTTCTATACTTGTAGCATTATCTTGGTTTACTTTATATATTATTTCTTCTTCATGCCTTGGTGTTTCCTTGTTGATGAATGAATTTTTATTGGTAAGTATACTTCAAATTCCCATTGTTTTTACTTCAACATCCGAGTAAGTCTTTACTTAAACTAGTTTGGAATCTTCTTGAGTCTTGATATTAACTGGATTTGTATTTGTTCCTTTCTCCTCAAATTGGATTTTTTCATTTGAAGATGGTTCCTTCTTGGTAAATTGTTCTAACTTATTTTCTAGCGACTTCTTATCATTCTTAAGCTTCTTGATTTGCATAAGTAGGTTTTGATTANNTCTAACTTATTTTCTAGCGACTTCTTATCATTCTTAAGCTTCTTGATTTGTATAAGTAGGTTTTGATTATGATTATTTAAGCATGCAAGTTCTCCATTTTCTGATTTGTTGCCCTTAGTTTTAGCACCTTGATTCTCACGTTTCTCATATTTTAACCAACTAATATGTTCTAGTAGCTTTTGATCCTCAAACGAGAAATTTCATCATTTTTTTTTTTGACAGGTTCTTCTTAAGATTGTCCCTTTCTTGTTCTAATTTTTTTATTGCACTGTTTCTTTGCTTTATTGATTTGTGCAAGTAATTTTTGATTGTGATATTTTAGGCGAGAAATTTCTTCAGTTTTATATGTGATAAGGGTGGAATCACGAAGGTGGGTTACACTTTCGTGACAATCGGGTCTAATACAGTTTTTTTTTGTCATAAAACAAGCAAAAGTGTAACCCACCTTCATGATTTCACCCATAACTTTGTCGAATTCTTTTTTTATATTTGATATTGAACATTGATTTTGCTGAAGGATCACCTTGGAGATGTCTTTAAGGTATTTTGATGAAGGTACTATTGAATCTAACTTCATTGTAGTGTCTTGAAATGTCATTACCTTCTTCTTATATAAAAACACCATTTTTTTTCTCCATGTTTAAGATGAAGATACCTAGTTTTTCAAACCAAGGTAACCTGAGAATGATGTTAATCTTTTCTTTATACATATTTATAACATTGAATTGAGATATGTATTCATAATCATAAATTGTCACTTGCAAGTCCTTAATTTCATGTTGTCTCTTTTACAAAATGTCTTCATTTTTAATAATATTTGACTCTCAAATTAATAATTATTTTTCCAAATCGATACTAATGTAATTTTTCTTATGGTTCATGCTAATAATGATATTATCCTTTCTTCCTTGAATACTCCCCTTTAATGCAAATAATCCATAACATGAAATTGAACAACCTTTAATATAAAATCTTCCATCCTTCATTTTATTAAAATCCTTTCTTAGATCCTCGGACAATTAAATACTTCCAAAACTCTAATCAATATTTATCCCAGTTCCAAGGGATATGATTTCCTCTTCTTTTTCACTTATAATTTCTTTAATAATTTCTCTAAAATATATTGCTTTCTTTACCTTTATATGATCTATTAGGTTATTTATTTGTATGAATTTTGTAACATTTACTTATCAACTATAGTTCATAAAATTGTGAAGTGCATACATTTTTTCTGTGGAATTAGTTTATCTAATTACTTAAAATCCTATGTACTTAACTATTCTATTTGTATGCAATCAAAATAAGAAACATGCATAGTTAACCTACACAAAGACAATTTCCTTTGGATCATTAACTACCATGATTTAGGATTGTAGAAAACTCAGGTTACACACATATACTTTCAAGCATTGTTGTAATAGGTATTATATTTAAACCACTAAGATTATAATCCAATATAAAAACAATCATATGTAAATCAACATACTGCAATAAAAAACAATAAATATAAGTATTCTAAATACTAGAGGAAAAATAAATTAAATGCAAGAATACTTCAAAATATTAAGTATACAATCAAACTAATACACTATTGAATACAATCTCCCAATCATGATTTACTAGAGTTATAATGGTAGGAACACATGTTACATTGTTTTATCCAATTCCAAGAATTGAATTGTTCTTATAACAATACTATCAATAACTAATTCAATAACAATTGGAAAGGAAAGATTCTTGTAGGTTAAAGTCATTAACTATACTATCGATCTATGCAATTAATAAATTCACACCATATAAAATAGAGTATCCTAATATATATCATGAATTCATGTTACACCAAAACTAGATAATCTAAATATGTAAGAAATAAGGAAAAATCATAAAAATATACATGTCCCAGAAAAGGGGGCCCTCCAGATATGACAATTGCTGCAAGAACACTTACAATATTAACGAACTTGGAATCGTATTTAAAATATCGAAATGTTTACAATGTTTCTTTGCCGATCCTCATCCAACCCTCCTCCAGATCTTAGTCTTATAATTATAATAGATTACATGTTTAAACTGAGCACTTAATAGTTGATACATTATATTAGGAATATTCACGATCCCATCTATCCCTTTTGACTAATAAAGAAGTATTAAAATAAAATTTTGTTGAGATAAATATGAAACTCGAGATGGAATACAGATTCATGAAACTGTGTTCTTCACAATCATATCCGTGCCTTCAAATTCGCTGATGAGAAGTATCTTCTTAATTGGCTACCACCTTATGGGCCTTTCGCTATAACTTCATGGAGATAAAATACGAACCATATGATGTCATGAAGAACAAGAACATTTTCTAGGTGACAGATTCAAGTTTGAGGGAGCATTGTTAGGCAAACTGATTGCAGATTACCAAAATCTGCAATTATTGTAATTACTGATTAGTGAATAAACTTTTAATAACATCTAGCTCATCAAAATTAGGAATTAAGAAAAAAAATAACTTTATACCTTACATGCTCTTTTCATGGTCGAATCTTTATAAATCATGAGGAAATTGTCAAAAAGGAGTATACTTGAGTTCAAAAAGGAGGGAAGACAAGTCAAAATGGGCTTGGTTCATATTGCAAATAGCAACACAATGCAGTCCCAACATCTCCCCCTCACAAAAGGTATTGCATGTACTTATGCAATGATATCATCATATATTCATTATTTTTGCTGTTCACATTTCTCCAAAAATTAGAACTTCAAAATGGGGAACAAAACTATGACCAATTTATGATGTTGTCCTATGCATGCTCTACTGCACTAATTAGAATGTCTAAATTGGATGTGGAGGATGTATTGGTTTGTATCCTTTGCCTTTACATTAGTGTCTTGACTTTCAAGATTTTATTCTACATCTTAATTCTCTTGTTTTCTTCATGCTATTTATGGACGTATTTTCAGACTTCAACCATGTATTTTCTTTCATGAGTTTGGAATTCCAATTTTTAAACTTCTCATTTTCATCCTCGATATATTTTTCTAAATCTTGTAACTCCTTAATTTCCTTTTTAATGTCTTGATTTTCTTCCCTTTCCTTTTTAGTTTTGAAACTAAAAATACAGTAGTCGAATGTGAAGGAGTTACCTTGTTATTTTGTAAGGAAGTTCATCAAAAGCCAAATGTCGAATATTAATTTCTTGACATGGAAAATGGTTATTAATCAGAGTGTCTGATATGAGGATTCTTTGGAGGGGTATCAAAAGCATAAATATACCTTTCATAGCCTAATTTATCTTCATGACTTAACTCCTTTTTCCATACCTCTTGTCATTCTTTGTCGAGTTGATGAATATGACTTAGAACTTGACCCATTTTGTTGTTTTGCAGTTTTGGATTTTACTTCCCTAACTTCTGAGCTTGAATCTTCATTACCTTGAGAACCTTCTTCCTGATTTCTTCCATGATTTCTACTATTAGGTTCATATTGAAAGCCATTTTTATTTGAAAACTTTGACTATAGAACTTCTCTCCTTTGTAACTCATCCATAACAATCATTTTGGCTAGCCTATGATAGTAAAGGATACACTCTAAATTGTTTGGATGTTTCTTTATATTGGCCACTCTTTTGGTGAGACTTTTTAACAATTAGAAGGGCATATTGATTGTTTTATTTTCTTTCAAATGATCTCACTGAGTAGACAAATATGATACAAGAAAACAAGACTGTACCTTTCTTCACATGTTATAAAATTTTGTATGAGGAAAACAACATTTCTCTAGGGGTTTAGTAACCATGCACAAGGTACCCCAATATGTATTTTGTCTTGCTCTATTTAGGAATGGTGTCGAGGCCTGCTCTTCCATACCCTAATTCTTAAACCAATTTTTTTTCCTTTGTGAGATAATCTTGTAATTGTTTCCAATGAAGTCTCTAAAACATGGACCCTTATATCTATGATTTGAGTGTTTTTATCATCAAATGTATCTGCAAATTCCTAAGTTACCTTAGCATTGTGTTCTTGGAATTTTGCAAAGAACTGAAACCAACCCCCTCAATCCAAAAAATGCTAATACTCAGGGTAAGCTTCCAACAATTCTACTTCTATAGTCTCATAACACACTAAACCTTGTTTCACCATTATGCAATACTCAACTTGTTTGGTCGAAATGCTTGAACATGCAATTTTGTACTAGATGATTTTTAAATAGGGGATTTGAATTTGGACAAAAGGATGGGAAATCCAAAATTTAGATGAAACAATGGTATGGGAGATTGTGATAGGAAATTGAATGAAGGCCTCCATCCTATTAAGCACAATTGGATAGGATTTTCCTTTGACGTAAAATAATCATTGTTTTGAGCAATTGTGACAAGGGACAATTGAGTGAATAGATCAACCATGGATTATCATAATGGTTAAAATACATGCTTATTATGAGATGAAGTTAATTTAGTAAGTTCAAAAATCAATAAGGTAGGAAAATGATTTTGGATAGGTTGGGATATAATAGGTAGGTTATGATTAGGTTATGATTATGATTAGGAAACACTCAAAGAATGGTTGGAAGAAAAATACAGGATCATTGAAAATTTGGAAGCATATTTTGTCACATTGAGAAAAGACCTTCAAAAGAAAAACATGCAGAACGACTCAAACGTTTTGGACGATATTATCAGTAGTCAAAGGCCAAATCATGACAAGTCTGGACTTGGATACAATTAGATAGAAAATGGATCAAGATCCAAAACAATAGATCAATAAACGCAACCAAGAAGCTATGCAGAGATAGTCAGAGGAGACAAAAATTTCTATAAGGAAGATCACAAAGACACTCCTCCACCCAAAAGATTCAGATTTTAGAATCAACGACAGCCAAAAACAAGGAGGCCTCAAGAAGAAGAAGGGTTCATAAGAGTAACTCATTTCAGAATATCTTAAGCTCCCATGTATCAAACTATATTTCTTGGTTTATGTTATTCATGTAACAATTTTGGACATAAGGCTGTGAATTGCAGAGCTAATAACAGGAAGAGAGACAACCATGAAAGTTATGCACATAATGATTATTCAAGAAGGCCAAGTGAAAGAAAAAACATAATCTACAATAGGTTTGAATCCTTGAGTACTAAGATGGAATGATATAAGTGAAACAACTTTGGACACATGGCCAAAGATTGTATAATGATCGTTCCTCCAAGAGAATCACAACAAAATAACAACAGTCATAGACATGAATCTCAAAGAAAATGGATAAGAAAGAAGAATCCGTTCAAGAATGAAGAATGCACACTTGCTCTACAAGCTAAACACAAGAAACGTGGTTGATATGTTGACAGTGGCTGCTCAAATCACATGATAGGTGATGAGGACATGTTTCTAACCTCGAGAAAGGAAAGAGATGGATCAGTCTCCTTTGGAAATGGCGACTCAACTAGAATCATTGGAAGAGGCACAGTCAAAATTGGAATCAAGGATACCAAGCCAGAAAATGTTCTACTAGTGGAATATATGAAACCTAATCTTCTAAGTGTAAGTAAAATGTGTGACCAAGGTCACAAACTTGTGTTTGATTCACAAAAGTATGAGATAAGAAAAGCAGGTTCAGGTAAATTGGTTGCAACAACTGTAAGAAATTCAAGCAACATATATGTGTTAAGTGAAATTGGAAATGAAAAGTGTTGTCTAGGAAAGGGATATGAAGTTTGGCTATGGCACAAAATAATGAGTCACATAAACTTTGACAACCTTTCCAAATTTAGCAAAAAGGAAGTAGTTAGAGAAATTCCCCAGATCATGAAGCCAACCAATGCCTTATGCAAGCATTGTAAAAAAGGAAAGCAAAAAAATAAAAAATTCAAATCAAAGGAATACTCCACAACAAGACCGCTGGAAATTGCTGATTATACAAGGATGACTTCAGTTTGTTTTCTCAGGAAGAAGTCAGAAGCATTCGAGAACTTCAAGATATACAAGGAAATGGTTGAAAATGAAATGGATTCAAAAATAAAATGTTTGAGATTTGATAATGGAGGAGAGTTTAATTCAAACGAATTTATGGATTTCTGCAACAAACATGGAATACAAAGGAAATTCTCCATTTCTAGGACATCTCAACATACTGGAGTTGTCGAAAGGAAGAACAAGACAATACATGAAATGTTTCAAACAATTTTAATGGATTCCAAGTTGACACATGTGTTTTGGGAACATGCAATGCATACAACAATTCACATTCAAAATAAAGTAATTCTCAGAAACAACATTGATAAAACTCCATACGCGCTATGGAAAGGAAGACCAACGAATGTGAAGCACTTCAGAATTTTTGGAAGCAAATGATACATCAAAAGAGAAGATGGAAGAATGTGAAATTTTGATTCTCGTGTGGACAAAGGCATACTTGTTGGATATTCAAGCACAAGGAAAACATACAATTATTTCAATCTAAGGCTCAACAAAGTTGTGGAAAACATCAATGTGATGGTTGATGAGACAAGTGGATGGAAAATAAAGGAAGAAGACAAGGAGTCAATGGAACAGGTTCATGAAGAAGAAGAAAAGGATGAAGAAGTAGTAGAAGGGGAAGATGAAGAAGATTGGTTAGAAGTAGAAGAGCAAGAACAACAAGTACCTCCAAAGAGACCTAGCAAACGAATACATAAGAATCATCCACCGGATCAGATTATTGGGAACAAATATGCAAGATTTGAAACTAGAAGAAGAATTCGTTCACCAAAACAACTGCACCTAGCACTCTTATCCTCGGTTGAGCCAAGAAGCTTTAAAGAATCTAGAAAGGATGAATTCTGGATAAAATCTATGGATGAAGAGTTGGATCAGATAGAGAAGAATGAGACTTGGGAATTGGTTCCAAGGCCAAGGTACAAGAATGTGATCGACACAAAGTGGGTCTTCAAAAACAAATTGAATGAATATGGACATGTTACCAGTAACAAATCTAGATTGGTATGTAAAGGATACACTCATGTTGAAGGTATCGAATTTGAAAAGACGTTTTCTGCAGTTGCCATAATGGAAGCAATCTGATTGATCCTTTCTTATGCATGCTCCAAGAATATTAAAGTGTATCAGATGGACGTGAAATCAACCTTCCTGAATGGGGATATAGAAGAATAAGTCTACATTGAACAACCAAAATGATTTCAGTTGTCAGAGAATGAAAATTAAGTTTGTAGATTGATGAAGGACATGTATGGTCTCAAACAGGCTCCCAGAGCATGGTATTCTAGACTAGAAAAATACTTACAGTAGCAAGGGTTCAAGAAAGGAAATGCATACAACAACCTCTACATCAAGGTAAATCAATATAGTATTTTATTAATTGAAGTTTATGTTGATGATATTATTTTTGGCAGTGATGATGATAGGATCAACCAAAAAATTGCAAAGGATATGCTTAATGAATTTGAAAATTCATTACTTGGAGAATTATCCTTCCTTTTGGGTCTTCAGATATGTTAAAGCAACCAAGGCATTTTATTTCTCAAACCAAGTATATCAGAGAAATTCTAAAGAGGTTCAGAATGGAATATTGCAAACAAGTCAATAATCCAATGCAAACTAGTTGCAAGTTAAGTAAAGATGATGATTCAAAGGCTACATATCAAAGGAAACACAAGCCAATGATTCACAACTTACTTTATGTGACAACATCTAGACCAGATGTAATGTAGGTAGTTGTACATGTGGAACGATTTCAAGAAACACCAAAGGAATCACATGTTCTAGCAGTAAAGAGGATATTCAAATATCTCAAGGGCACAAAAGAATTTGGATTATGGTATCCGAAAGGAAAGGATCTATCACTTATTTCCTACACAAATGCAGATTGGGAAGGTTGCATTGATGACCAGAGAAGTACAAGTGGAGCAACGTTCTACTTGGATTTTTTGGTATCTTGTCTAAGAAAGAAACAATCATCACTATCATTGTCTACAGTCGAAGCAAAGTTTATTGAAAAATCAACATGTTGTACATAGGTTTTATGGATGAAACAAAATTTGAAATCTATACAGGTTGAGTATGATTAGCCCATTCCGATATATTGTGACAATGCAAGCACCATAAATATATCAAATAATCCAGTGATATACTCCAAGACGAAGCACATTCCAATAAAGTATCACTTTCTCTGGGAACAGGTTGCAGAGAAGAACATTCGAGTTGAGTATGTTGGGACCAAAGAAAAAATTACAAACATCTTTACAAAACTGCTTCCAAGGGAAGCCTTTGATATATTCATCATAAACTTGGCATAGTTTCTGCCCCACACTGAATTTTGAATGTTATTCTTATATGTCTTATATTTACATGAGGAATCGCCATAAATAGGAGGGTTCAATTTGGGAAGAGTTCAATCAGGGGGATTAGCCCCAAGGACAATTCATTTTGGGAAGAGTTCAGTCAGGGAGAGTAGCCCCAAGGATAACTGAGTTCGAGGGAGCAACCCAAACGAGAAGTTACCTTTTCCATTGATTTCAAAGGGGGATACTTTGATCAGATGCATGGATAGAGATTTAGATTCTTGGAGAGAGAGCACAAATGCATGATTCCAGGGGGAGAGATGATCAAAAGCAGAGCATGAGAGACATGCCATCAATGTTGCATCAGAGTGTTGCCATCAATGCCAAAGGGGGAGATTTTTGATTAATTGGGTTGTTTTTCATTGATGTCAACCCTTGAAGCAAGTCTGGTAGAAAATGTTGGTAGCCCCAATGGTATGGTTAAGGGACTCAAGTTTGTTTGAGGTTTAAAGGAATGAAGATCAATGCATTTGTAGGTAAGAGTATTATAGATGGATAATACATGTCATGCTATTTCCGATGATATGTGGAACACCACATAAATACTCATGGTTAGAGATTTATGGCCTTGTGAGGTTGGAGAACCCTCACGAGTTATCTATAATCCCCTAGAAGGACAAATAATTCAAATTATTCTAGAAACTCCTAGAAGAAGTTGTTCAGTAAAAGTGGGTGAAACTAGGAGTTAATCACGTGTTAAGTTGTTGCAATAAGAAAATAATTAAAAATAAATTAGTTGCAACTAGAAGTGGAGAGTTTACCATTTGTGGATAAAGTGGTTATAAGTGGACAAGTGGTTATAAGTGGGTTATCCCTAAAATAAGGAAGTTGGGTTAATTTGGTTAGAAGGAATCCCCTAGATAAAGCTACTTGGAGAGTATAAATAAGAGAGAAAACATTGAATATCTATTATTTTGTAAGGTTTATTGCAGGTACTCATTAATACATCTGAAGTTACATAATTCTATGGTAGCAAGAAGGGTTGACGGAGAAAGTTTCGAAATTGCATGAATACTGAAAAAACCCTAGTTTTGAGGTGTACACAGGCTGTAGTGGAAGAGGTCACATACATACATGGGATAGCAGTATAACAGAGCACGTACAGTTGGAAAATCCATGGAAGCTTGAGTTGCTGAGAGTGCCAGGTTCTCAAAGTCTGAAAGCAAGCTCCTAGGAAGGTCTACAGTGATAAGGTACAACAGATCTATCTACAGGTTCAAAAGGTATGTATTGTTTTTATGAGTAGTTGGATATTGTTGTCTACATGAGAAATGGTTATGGGGGTTTGATGATTTTCCCTAGAGAGGCTATTGGATGTATGACACTTACTGTATAAGTCATATCTACAGAAACACAATGTTGTTATATCTGATATTTATCATTGGTACATCTTGTTAGTGTTGAGGCATATCTTGTATTTCTTGGCACATGGTTGAGGGATTTTGTGGTACATGGTTGAGGGTTTTTGTTTGTGAAGTGGTTGTGAAGTTGTTTGTGTAGTGTAAGGCTAAATATTAGTGAGGTTTTGATGTCTATTCTATGTGAGGGTTATTACATTTGATTATGATTGTATACACATGTATGACACATAACTTGAGAGACATAGATGCACTTGGTTAAGGGATGTGTATGATGATGTATGCATAGGGAACAACTACATATTGGACACAGTGACAGGTTACAGGTTGATGTGACAAAGGAAAAAAGTGTCTGAGTTTAAATAAAGGTGAAAAGTACCCTATATTTCTGAAGGTGTATGCAGGCTCCAGTATAGACATGCCACGTACATTCAAATGCTGCAGTATAGATAGGGCGCATACATATGCGAGCTGCATCATATATAGGTCGTGTACCTATTGTATTTTTTGGTATAAGCTGACTTCTAGTACATGATTTATTATAGGCTATTGTTACAGGTTGTTGGCACATATTGGTACATGTTTACAGTGGTACATCTCATAGTGACAGTGGTTTCATCATTTCACTTATATTTTAGGGAAGTTGTATGAGGAAAGGATAGGTGGTTATAGACACCTTTCGGTTGTAGCTGGAGAACATAGGGGGTTGTAGTCTCCTTCTGGTTGTAGCCAGGGAATTGGGGAGTTTGAGCTTCCCTCAGGTTGTAGCCTAAAAATATAGGGGGTTGGAGCCTCCTTCCAGTTGTAGCTGGAGAACAAAGGAAGTTGGTGCTTCCAATGGATTTAATTCTTAAAGACATATAAGAAAAATAATTCCGTGGTTTTCTCTTGCTTTGGGTTTCCATGTAAAAATATTGGTGTACTGTGTATGTGTATGATTTCTCTTTGTCCATGGTTCATTTATTCTGCACTTGTTGAATGATAATGGTAAATTGATCATAAATATACACAATATGTATATACTATGGTTAAAAAGGATTAAAAAGATCTATTACTGATTCACCTCCCTCTCAGTAATCCAACAATTGGTATCAGAGCAGGTTTCTTTAGAAATCAGTTTAACCACTGAAAGGTAGATCATGGAGAGAAACAATATGTATAAAAATGGAATACCAGAGTTTGATGGACATAACTATGCATTATGGAGAATAAGGATGAAAACGTATGTACATGCACAAGGATTTGAGGTTTAGAAATCAATTGTAGATGGATATAAAGAACCAACCTTTCCTCCAACAAATGAAAATGGAAGGAAACTCAGTCTAAATAATTCAAAAGAAAAAAATGCACTCCTGAATGATCTGGTTGATTCAGTATATGTCAAAGTTATGCATTGTAGCTATGTAAAGGAGATTTGGGACAAACTTCGGAATGTTTATGAAGGAGATGAAAAATTCAAGGCAACAAAGCTTCAAACTTATAGAGGTCAATTTGAACAGTTGAGGATGAAGGAAGATGAGAATATTACAACTTACTTCTTACGAGTTGATGAAACAATGAATGCAATTAGAGGATTGGGAGAAGAAGTTGATGAATTTATAATTGTTCAAAAGGTACTATGATATCTTCCAATGAGATTTGATCCTAATATCTCAGTACTAGAAGAAAGAACATATCTGGATTCAATAAGCAGGAATGAACTACATGGAATTTTCACAACCTATGAAATGAGAACCGAACAAGAGAATCTAGTTACAAAACAAGCAACATTCAAAGCATCCAAGAAGTCAAAGAAAAAGGGAAAGGAAACAGAAAAGTCAGATAACAACAACAATGACATCTCAGAAGGCGATGAACAAGTATCCAACTTCGTTAGAAGACTGGAAAAGAGAACCGACATAAAATATAGAGGTAAGCTTCCATTGATTTGTTTTAATTGTGATGGTATTGGTCATTTTGCTAAAAAATGTTCCCATAAGAAAAATAAAAGAAATGAAGAAGATGATTCAAATAACAAACAAATGTACAAGGGAAAGAAAACCAAAAATAAATTCTTCAAGAAAATCTTTTGCACAAAAGAAGACAACACCTCATCAGATGAAGATGAAGACAGTGAAAGTGAGATAGAAAGGGTTATATTCATAAAATTATAAAACTCCTATGAAGAAAGCACCGAAGAAGAATATGAAGAGGTAGAAGTTGACTACATATAATAATTGATGAGTTCCATAGAAGTTATAAAAAGGGAAAAGATGAAAAACAAGTCACTACAAACAGAACTGAAAAGAAAAGAGGAAACTCAAAATTCGAACTCTGAAGAACTAGAATATATGATCACTAAATTAAAAATACAAGTTGAAGAAGATAAAATAATTGAAGAAGAACTCAAATAATGGTTGGAAGAAAAATATAGGATCATTGGAAGTTTGGAAGCAGAGATTGTCACATTGAGAAAAGATCTTCAAAAGAAAAACATGTAGAACAACTCAAAAGTTTTGGATGATATTATCAGCAATCAAAGGCCAAATCCTGACAAGTCTAGACTTGGATACAATCAGATAGAAAATGGATCAAGCTCCAAAAACATATATCAAGAAACACAACCAAGAATATATGCAAAGACAGTCAGAGGAGACAATAAGTTCTATAAGGAAGATCACATAGACACTCCTCCACCTAGAAGATTCAGATTTCAGAATCAACGACAATCAGAAACAAGAAGGACTCAAGAAAAAGAAGGGTTCAGAAGAGTAACTCATTTCAAAATATCTACACCTCCCAAGCATCAAACTATATTTCTTGGTTTATGTTATTCATGTAACAATTTTGGACATAAGGTTGTGAATTGCAGAGATAATAATAGGAACAAAGACAACCATGAAAGTTATGCACGAAATGATTATTCAAGAAGGCCAAGTGAAAGACATAAAAAAAGATACAACATGTTTGAATCCTTGAGTACTGAGATGGAATGATACAAGTGCAACAACTTTGTACACATGGAAAAATATTGTATAAAGATAGTTCCTCCAAGAGAATCACAACAGAATAACAACAATCATAGACATGGACCTCAATCAAAATGGATAAGAAAGAAAAAAACAGTTCAACAATGAAGATTGCACACTTGCTATACAATCTAAACACAAGAAACATGGTTGGTATATTGACAATGGCTGCTCAAAGAACATGACATGTGATGATGATAGGTTTCTAACCTTGAGAAAGGAAAGAGATGGACCAATCTCCTTTAGAAACAATGACTCAACTAGAATCATTGGAAGAGACACAATTAGAATTGGAAACAAGGATACCAAGGCAGAAAATGTTTTTCTAGTGGAAGATATGAAAAATAATATTCTAAGTGTAAGTCAAATGTGTGACCAAGGTCACAAAATTGTGACCTTGGTCAAATATGTTTGCTTGAAGGTCAAATGTGTGATAAGAAAAATAGGTTCAGGAAGATTGGTTGCAACAACTGCAAGAACTTTAAGAAACATATATGTATTAAGTGAAATTGGAAATGAAAAGTGTTGTCTAGGAAAGGAAGATGAAGTTTGGCTATGGCACAAAAGAATGGGTCACGTAAACTTTAACAACCTTGTCAAAGTCAGCAAAAAGGAAGTAGCCAAAGAAATTCCCCAAATCACGAAGCCAACCAATACCTTATGAAAACATTGTCAACAAGGAAAGCAAAAAAGGACCAAATTCAAATCAAAGGAATACTCCACAAGAAGACCGCTGGAAATTGTGCATACTGATATAGCTGGATCAACTAGAACAAAGGGTTTAAAAGGTGAGCAATATTTTCTGTTATTGTTTGATGATTATACAAGGATGTCTGCAGTTTGTTTTCTCAGAAAGAAGTCAGAAGCATTCAAGAACTTCAATATATACAAGGAAATGGTTGAACATGAAATGGATTCAAAAATTAAATGTTTGAGAACCAATAATGGAGAAGAGTTTACTTCAAAGGAATTTATGGATTTCCATAGCAAACATGGAATGAAAATGAAATTCTCCGTTTCCAGGACACCTCAACATAATGGAGTTATCGAAAGGAAGAACAAGATAGTACATGAAATGGATCGAAAAATGTTAATGGATTCCAAGTTGATAAACTTCTATTGGGCACATGCATTGTATACAAAAATTCACATTCAGAACATAGTAATGCTCGATAACAACAATGATAAAACTCCCTACGAGATATGGAAAGGAAGACTAGTGATTATGAATCACTTTAGAGTTTTTGGAAGAAAATACTACATCAAAAGAAAAGATGGCAGAATGGGAAACTTCAATTCTCGTTTGGACAAAGGCATACTTGTTGGATAGTTGAGAAAAAGGAAAACATAATTTTTTTCAATCTAAGGCTCAACAAAGTTGTGGAAAGCATCAATGTGATGGTTGATGAGACAAGTGGACGAATAATAAAGGAAGAAGAAAATGAGTTAATGGAATAGGTTCACGAATAAAAAACAAAGGATGAAGAAGTAGCAGAAGGGGAAGATGAAGGAGATTGGTGAGAAGTAGAAGATCAAGAAAAACAAGTACCTACAAAGACACCTAGCAAAGAAATACAGAAGAATTACCCATCATATCAGATTATCGAGAAAAAATATGCAGGAGTTGAAACTAGAAGAAGAATTCGTTCACCAGAACAACTACACCTAACACTCTTATCCTCGATTGAGCCAAGCCACTTTGAAGAAGCCAAAAATGATGAATTATGGATAAAATCCATGAATGAAGAGTTGGATCAAATAGAGAAGAATGACACTTGGGAATTGGTTCCAAGGCCAAGGTACAAGAATGTGATCGACACAAAATGGGTCTTTAGAAACAAATTGAATGAATATGGATATGTCACCAGGAACAAAACTAGATTTGTATGTAAAGGATACACTTAGGTTGAAGGTATCGAATTTGAAGAGATGTTTTCCCCAGTTTCCAGAATGGAAGCTATCAAATTGATCTTCACTTATGCATGCTCCAAGAATATTAAGGTGTATCAGATGGATGTGAAATCATCCTTCCTGAATGGGGATCTAGAAGAGGAAGTCTACATTGAGCAACCAGAAAGATTTTAGTTGTCAGAGATTGAAAATTGTGTTTGTGGGTTGAAGAATGCCTTGTATGGTCTCAAACATGCCCCCAAAGCATGGTATTCCAGACTGGACAAATATTTACAGCAACAAGGGTTCAGGAAAGGAAATGCAGACCACAACCTCTACATCAAGGTAAATCAAGATAGTATTTTATTAATTGAAGTTTATGTTGATGATATTATTTTTGGAAGTGATGATGACATGATGAGCCATAAATTTGCAAAGGATATGCATAATGAATTTGAAATGTCATTACTTGGATAATTATCCTTCTTTTTGGGTATTCAGATATGTCAAAACAAACAAGGCATTTTTATTTCTCAAACCAAGTATATCAGAGAAATGCTAAAGAGGTTCAGAATGGAAGATTGCAAACCAGTCAATAATCCAATGCAAACCAGTTGCAAGTTAAGTAAAGATGATGATTCAAAGGCTACAAATCAGAGGCACTACAGGTCAATGATTGGCAGCTTACCTTATGTGACAACATCCAGACTAGATGTAATGTAGGCAGTTGGACAAGTTCTCGATTTTAAGTAGCACCAAAGGAATCACATATTCTAGAATTAGAGAGGATATTGCAATATCTCAAGGGAACAAAAGAGTTTGGATTATGGTATCCGAAAGAAAAATATCTATCACTTATTTGCTACACATATGAAAATTGGGCAGGTTGCATTGATGACCAGAGAAGTACAAGTGGACCAGTGTTCTACTTATGTAAGTGTTTGGTATCTTGGCTAAGCAAGAAACAATAATTAATATCATTGTCTACAACCAAAGCAGAGTATATTGCAGCAACAACATGTTTTACATAGGTTCTATGGATGAAACAAACTTTGACATATATACAGGTTGAGTATGATGAGCCCGTTCTGATATATTGTGAAAATACAAGCACCATTAATATCTTAAAGAATCAAGTGATGCACTCCAAGATGAAGCACATTCCAATCAATTGTCACTTTATACAGGAACAATTTGCAAAGAAGAACATTCAAGTTGAGTATGTTGGGACCAAAGAACAGGTTGCAAACATCTTTACAAAACCACTTTCAAGGGAAGCCTTTGAGTATCTTCAAAAAACTTGGCACAATTTCTGCTCCACAATGAATTTTGAATGCTATTCTTATATGTCTTATATTTACATGACGAAGCACCATAAAGAGGAAAATTTAGTTTGGGAAGAGTTCACTTAGGGGGAGCAACCCCAAGGAAAGTTCAGTTCAGAAAGAGTTCAGTCAGGGGGAGTAACCCCAAGGACAATTGAGTTAGGGGGAGCAACCCGAATGGGAAGTTACCTCTACCATTGATGTAAAATGGGGAGAGTTTTCTCAGATGAATGGATAGAGAGTTAGATGCTTGGAGAGAGAGCACATAGGCATGATTCTAGGGGGATCAATGGTCACAAGGGGAGTATGGGTGGTATGACTTTGGTGTTGCATCAGAGTATTTCCATCAATGCCAAAGGGGGAGATTGTTGATTAATTGGGTTGGTTGTCATTGATGTCAACCCTTGAAGCAAGTCTGGTATAAAATTTCGGCATCCCCAACGGTATGGTTAAGGGAATCAAGTTTGTTTGAGGTATAAAGGCATGAAGATCAATGTGTTTGTAGGTAACAATATTCTAGATGGATAATACATGTCATTTCATTTATGATGATATGTGGAACACCACATAACTCCTCACTATTAGAGAGTTATGGCCTTGTGAGGTTGGAGAACCCTCATGAGTTATCTAGAAGCCCCTAGAAGGACAAATAAGTCAAATTATTATAGAACCTCCTAGAAGAGGTTGTTCAATCAAAGTGGGTGAAACTAAGAGTTAATCATGGGTTAAGTTGTTGCAATAAGAAAACAATTAAAAATAAATTAGTTGCAACTAGAAGTGGAGAGTTTAATATTTGTGGATAAAGTGGTTATAAGTGGGTTATCCCTAAAAGAAGGAAGTTGGGTTAAGCTGGTTAGAAGGAAACCCCTAGATGAAGCTACTTGGAGAGTATAAATAAGAGAGCAAGGTTCTCCTATTAGCACCTATTGAGAACATTGAATATCTATTATTTTGTAAGGTTTATTGCAGGTACTCATTGATACATCTAAAGTTACACAATTTTGTGGTAGCAAGAAGGGTCGGCGACGAAAGTTTTAGAGTTGCAAAAATATTGAAAAAACCCTAGTTTTTAGGTGTACGCTAGCTACAGGGGAAGAGGTCATGTACATACATGGACTGGAAGTATAGTAGGGAATGTACAATTGGAAAAACGATGAAATCTTGAGTTTTCGAGAGTGCCAGGTTCTCAGAGTTTGAAAGCAAGATCCCAGGAAGGTCTACAATGATTAGGTACAACAAATCTATCTACAGGTTCAAAAGGTATGTATTATTTTTATGAGTAGTTGGATATTTTTTTCTACATGAGATATGGTTATGGGGGTTTGGGGATTTTACCTAGAGAGGCTATTGGTTGTATGGAAATTACTGTATAATTTAGATCTACATAAACACAATGCTAGTATATATGATATTTATCATTGGTACATCTTAGTGTTGAGGCATATCCTGTATTTCTTGGCACATGGTTGAGGGATTTTGGTTATGAAGTTGTTTGTGTAGTGTAAGGATGCATATCAGTGAGGGTTTGATTTCTAGTCCATGTAAGGGTTATTACACTTGATTACGATTGTATACACATGTATGGCACATGACAAGAGAGACATAGATGCACTTGATTAAGGGATGTGTATGATGATGTATGCATATGGCACAACTACAGATTGGACACAGTGACGGGTTACATGTTGATGTGACAAAGACAACAAAGTGTCCGAGTTTTAGTAAAGGTGAAAACCCTAGATTTCTAAAGGTGTACATAGGATGTAGTATAGACAGCCTGTGTACATACGCAAGCTGCAGTATATACATGACACATACATACATGAGCTGCAACATATACAGATCATGTACATGTTGGTATTTGTTGGTACACACTGCATTCTGGTACATGATTGATTACATGCTATTGGTATAGGTTGGTTACAGGTTGTTGCATAGATTGGTACATGTTCACAATGGTATATCTCACAGTGACAGTGTGACAGGAGTTTCATCATTTCACTTATATTTTAGGGCAGTTGGATGGGGTAAGGATAGGTGGTTGTAGACACCTTCCGATTGTAGCCGGAGAACATAAGGGGTTGTAGCCTCTTTCTAGTTGTAGCTAGAAAATTGGGGAGTTGGAGCTTCCCTAAGGTTGTAGCCTGAAAATATAAGGGGTTTGATCTTCCTTCCCGTTGCAGTTGGAGAACAAAGGAAGTTGGTGCTTCCAATGAATGTAGTTATTAAAGACATATACGAAAAATCATTCCGTGGTTTTCTACCGCATTGGGTTTCCACGTAAAAATATTGGTGTACTTTGTATGTGTATGTTTTCTCTTTGTTCATGGTTCATTTATTTTTCACTTATTGAATGATAATGGTAGATTGATCATAAATATAAACAACACTTACATACTGTGGTTAAAAATGATTAAAATTCTCTATTATTGATTCACCCCACCTCTCAGTAATCCAGCAAAGAAGAGTAGGATAAGGTAGATTTGTATAAACTCACTAAATTGTATGCACAGGTTCTTACCTCTCATCTTACTGTTTCTCTCCTCAATGTATAAAATGTTTGTATTGAAGAAAATATAATTACAAAATTCTAAAACTGATTCCTTTAGCACTTCCCTGGCAACGACGCCAAAATGTCAAGTAATTTGTTTGCATAATTTTTGTAACATTTACTTATCAACTAGAGTTTGTAAACTTGTGAAGTGCATGCATTGTTTGTGTGGAATTAGTTTATCTAATTACTTAAAATCCTATGTACTTAAGCTATTCTATTTGCATGCAATAAAAATAAGAAATGTGCAAAGTTAACCTACACAGAGATAGTTTCCTTTGGATAATTCACTACCCTGATTTAGGATTGTATAAAATTGAGGTTACACACATATAATTTTGAGCATTGTTGTTACATGTACTCTGTTTAAATCAGTGGGCTTATAATCCAATATAGAAACAATTATATGTAAATCAACATATTGCAATAAAAGAAATAAACACGTATTCTATATACTACATGAAAAATAAATTAAATGCAAAAATACTTCGAAAGATTAAGTATACAATCAACTAATACATGATTAAATCCAATCTTCCAATCATGATCTACTAGACTTATAATGGTAGGAACACATTTTATAGTGTTTTATTCAATTCCAAGAATTGAATTATTCTTGTAACAATACTCTTGTTAACTGATTCAATAACAATTGGAAAGGAAGTCTTCCTGTAGGTTACAGTCATTAACCATACTATCGATCTATGAAATTAATAAATTCACACCATATAAAACAAAGTATCCTGTTCTATGTGAGTATGTAGGTTTCCATAGTTGTTCATGTTGCTTGAATTTTCTGGATAAAAATTATGTAAGCAATTTTGAAATGTCCAATGTTTCAAGTGGACACCTACCCATCATTAGAGACTTGAAGCTGATATGTTAGAAAAGAGTGTTGATGCTAGGTATAAATAGGAAGATTGAGAGATGAGTGTTGATGATTGAAAGATGACCAACTAATACATGATTAAATCCAATCTTCCAATCATGATCTACTAGACTTATAATGGTAAGAACACATTTTATAGTGTTTTATTCAATTCCAAGAATTGAATTATTCTTGTAACAATACTCTTGTTAACTGATTCAATAACAATTGGAAAGGAAATCTTCTTGTAGGTTATAGTCATTAACCATACTATCGATCTATGAAATTAATAAATTCACACCATATAAAACAAAGTATACTATTCTATGTGAGTATGTAGGTTTCCATAGTTGTTCATATTGCTTGAATTTTATGGATAAAAAGTATGTAAGCAATTTTGAAATGTCCAACGTTTCAAGTGGACACTCACCCATCATTAAAGACTTGAAGCTGATATGTTAGAAAAGAGTGTTGATGCTAGGTATAAATAGGAAGATTGAGAGATGAGTGTTGATGATTGAAAGATGACCGTTGAGGAGATAGAAATAAAAAGTTGTTAAGATTCATGAGTAAATGAAATATATATTTATTTATTATTTCATTTACACAAGAATCTTAACAACTATTTTATTTCTTTCTCCTCAACCGTCATCTTTCAATCATCAATGGTAATCTCTCAATATTCCTATTTATACCTAACCTCTTTTCTAAGATATCATGTTTAAGTCCCTAATAACAAGTGGAGTGTCCACTCGCAATGTTGAAAGTTTCAAAATTTATTACACAATTTTTATCCAAAAAGTTCAAGCATTATCCTAATCTATATAATGAATTAATATCACAACAGAATTAAATAATCTAAATCGGTAAAAAATAAGGAAAAATCATAAAAATATACATGTACCCAAAAAAAAAAGGGCCCTCAGATCTGACACATGTTGCAGGGACACTTACAATATTAACGAACTTGGAATCATATGATATGGAACACCAACGATTTACTATTAAAATATGGAAATGTATGCAATATTATAGTATCTCCGTCGATCCTCGTCCATCCCTCCTCCAGATCTTAGTATTATATTTATAATAGATCACATGTTAAAACCAAGCACTTAACAATTGATACATTGTATCAAGAATCTTCACGATCATATCTATCCCTTTCCACTAATGAAAAATTCTTAAAATAAAACTTTGTTAAGCTAACTCTGAAATTTGAGATGGAATATGGATTCATGAAACCATGTTCTTTAAAATCAAATCTGTGCCTTCAAATTCATTGATGTGGACTGTTTGTTGACTTGGATACTACCTTATGGACCTTTCATTGTAACTTCATGGAGGTAAAATAGGAACTATATGATGTCATGGATATCGAGAACATTTTCTAGGTGGTAGATTCGAGTTCAAGCGAGTGTTGCTAGGCAAACCAATGGTAGATTGGCGGAATCTAAAATTCTTTTAATTACTAATTAGTGAATAGATTTTTAATAACATCTAGCTCAACAAAATTAGGAATAAAGAATAAAAGCTAACTTGGTACCTTAAATGCTCTTTTCATGGTTTAATATCTAGAAATCATGAGGAAATTGTCAAAAAGGACTTGTATACTTGAGGTCAAAAAGGAGGGAAAAAGAGTCAAAATGGGCTTGGTTCATAGTGCAAATAGCAACAAAATGCAGTCCTAACATGATCCACGACTCACTTAATATTAAAGGGATTTATAATCTCCACTATAGAACCCCTTTATTTTTGTTCTAACAATACTTTCTTAGATATTATCCTCTTAATATAAAAACTTTGAATGTTTTATTTTATTTTTTATTTTTGTCTTTATAATTTACTTAAAGTGATGAAATATTTTCTTACAATTTTAAAAACACTCTTTATAAAATACTTCTCCTTCGATATCACTTGACTTTGATTTAACAATTCTTGTACTTTATAATACCTTTTATACCTCGTTAAAACCAAAATCGTTCTATATCACTTGACTTTGATTTAAAGATTCTTGTACTTTACAATACCTTTTATACCTCATTAAAACCAAAATCGTATTTTTAAGTACAATAATAATTAGTTGATTTAAAAACCTTTAGTATTATAATACTTTTCATAACCATACGTTCTATACTCTTGTATCCAAATATAATATGGAACAAGGGTAGTTGCGGAGCAACAAGTCCCTGCTAAGAAGGTAGACTTGCTGCTCTGATAGTGCTTGAAATCATTGTTTGGTCATGGATCACATATTAATAATTGTTGGCTCAGATTGAAAAAGGTAAAAATCATGGGTACCTTTTGTCAGTGGACAGAAAGTTGTTTTTATTTACAACTTACAGAAAATCAAATATCCCTGTTGAGGGGCTGTTAATTCACTCTGAACAAAACTCCATTGTATTACATAGAAGCATAGACACTGAACAAATCACTCTGGTGGCCTGGTTTGTACGTTTGATGTGATGCAGAAAGAGCCCGTAACAATAAATATACCTGCAGGAAGAGCTCGTAACAGTAAATGATTTTCACCTACTAACAACAAGGAAAATTCCATCTCGTAGGAAAATTCCATCTCGTTTACTGTAAGAATAATAGCTATCAGAAAATATCAAAAAAGATGAAAATAAACTAATTATAATATGCAATTTCTGAGGAGTAAAAATAATATGCAATTTATGAGGAGTAAAAAGTAATTATAATATAGAATTTCCAAGAAATTTACCACCTGTCCATGAAAAAAGGTCACGCGTCCATAAAATAGAAAGAAACTCCACGGGGCTATTGATGTCTAACGCCACCATGCTTTGTTCTTTTGGATCTTCAATGCCCATGCCACCTGTTGTGTGGTTAACAGTGTTAACCTCCATAAATTTTGGGCAGAAGCATTCTCCTGGAGTAGATTCATAGTCACGATATGGGGCACTAGCGTGGAAATCTTTAGAGCCTTCCATAATATTAGCACCATCGTTTTCACAGGTTTCTTCTTTAGTGGCTTCAAAATCATCTTCTTTAGTGGCTTCAAAATCAAAGTCAGGGTTACCGTCCAATTGAAATTCTGAGCACCGAACTTCAGTCATAACAGCAGCAACACCCTCATGACTTGACTGCCTTCAGAATCTGAAACACTTTTGTCCACATGGAATTCCATAAGAATGACAACAATGAGTAATGTTACATCAATGAATCGTTTATGTCTTTCTCATTATGTTCACCCTGAACAACTGTATGGATTTTTCAAACTAGTGTAATTAGATCGTTAGGCGTTTTTCAGTATTATTTTGAAACTAATATGGCTTTGAAGCGATAATGAAGCTATTTTTCTTCCTGGGTTCTCCTCCTTATTAATTGCCCTAACTGTCAGCAAAAGCTATTTCTTCCCATCGTGAAGAAGATGTGGGGCTCGATATGATTCAGCGTAGCATTTGTTATAGTTTTCTATATGTGGTGAAGCTGTTTCCACCATTCGAATCAGGTGTTCATTGGCTTGTTTCATTGATATTGTGACAATCAAACTATATTGGAAACAATTTATTAGTTTGTATGTCTGTCAAATTCTATTTGTAACTACGTTATATTAGATCTTAATAAATGGTTATTTGGTTGGTTGAACTGTGGTTTTTCTGTAAATGGAGTGTTTTTTATAATCAGATACAAGGTTGAGTTCCAGAATGGAGGTGTTTCTGACCTTAAAAGTTTTGAATGCTATTTGAAACCACGTTATATTAGAGTTTAATAAATGATTATTTGGTTGATTGAACTGTGGTTCCGCTGTAAATGGAGTGTTTTTTTATAATTAGATACAAGTTTGAGTTCCAGAATGGAGGTGTTTCTGCTTGAAAGTTTTGAATGCTATTTGAAACCACGTTGTATTAGATCTTAATAAATGATTATTTGGTTGATTGAATTGTGGTTCTGCTGTAAATGTGGGCATCTTTTTATAATTAGATGCAAGATTGAGTTCCGGGATGGAGATGTTTCTGATCTTAAAGTTTTGAATGCTATTTGAAACCACGTTTTATTAGAGCTTAATAAATGATTATTTGGTTGTGGTTCTACTGTAAATAGAGTTTTTTTTATAATCAGATACAAGGTTGAGTTCCAGAATTGAGGTGTGTTTGAACTTAAAAGTTTTGAACGCTATTTGAAACCACGTTATATTAGAGCTTAATAAATGATTATTTGGTTGGTTGAACTGTGGATCTGCTGTAAGTTGAGTGTTATTTTTTTATAATCAGATACAAGATTGAATTTTAGATTGGATATGTTTCGACCTTTGCAGTTTTGAATCCTTGGGTTACTGTGCATTATAAATGATCATTCATTGTCTTTGGATCCCCAAACCATTTTGGATGCCTGACATCTCGATTCTTGAATTATTGGAATCACGAAGTTCAATCTGTATTCAATAATCCATAATAACGATATAACCAATGCCTTCACTATGTTCCATGAAAACACGTAGATCTTCCTCCTTTAGGGCTATCAAAAGCTGATAATATGCATCTTCAAAACTCAGCATGACAAAATATTACAGATGTTGATTCATGCATTTTATAAAAGAACTGGTGTGTATTCTTCGTTCAGTTATTTTTCCAAATACCATCGGTATCCAGGGCTTCACATACTTTCTCTTCAAGATCAGCAGAAGCCTGTTCTATTATGTAGGTACTTCACATGATAAATCTTCACATTAATCGCGTCACACCCAGTAACTGTACATGGGGCAAAGAGTGGTGTATGTTTTAGTGTATGACTTACTCCTGCTTGGTGATCACCTGCTCCGCTTTGAAAGGCTGCAGTGGCTTTCTTTATAGATGAAAGAAACCCATCAATTGTTTTTGGAACAGAATAGGGAGGAATCCTTGTTATAATAGAGACGACATTACACATAGATAAAAAGGACTTCCTTATAAAGTAAACGATATCAAAAATGTTCGAGCAAGGAGCATAATAATTGAGGATCCCTCGTGCAATGAATTCATAATGGGAGATGATTGCCTCAGGGTGGTTCGTGGCAGTGAGAGGGAGGGAGAAGCTATAGTTCTTGGGAACAGAGGGAGGGAGAAGCTATAGTTCCTGGGAACAGAGGGAGGGAGAAGCTATAGTTTGTGACAGTGAGAGGGAGGGAGAAGCTATAGTTCGTGGGAAAAGAGGCTGCAATCATCAGGAATCTAAGCTCGTCACAAATACAGGTATGCCAATGTTATTACATATTATTTGTATTATTACATATTATCCATAAAATTTAAAGCACATATAGATAGGGTTAATGTATCTTACCAAAATAGACATAAAACAACTTCCTAATAATAGACATAAAACAACTTCCTAATAATGCAAATCTCGGTATATCTTGTGATCGTGCAACACAATGCAAGAAAATCTATCTAGGCTTCGCATCAGAAACAAATTTCGTGACATGCAGGGCATAATTCCACTGCTAAAACGAAAATCCTAATAATCATTTCTTATAAATTTGCATTTGCGGAGGCGTAAAAAAACCCTAATGAGCTTTTATCATTTTAGTCTTAGCCTACAATATCTCTGAAACTAACAAATTACACCAAAAATAACGGGCAAATCCCTGAAACGGACAACTCAGGCAACTTTCGGGACGAAAGAGTGTCTTCAATCTTCGTCCTTACCTTTAGTTGCAGCCTTGGATGCTTCGGCTATTGCATCCATGGAAATTAAAACTGCAGATGGAATTCTCGCTTCATTGCTTCTCCTCCGCTTGTCTTCACCGAGATCTTTATTAACTTCCCACTCTGCAACGAGGGGAACCTCTGCGGAGGCCGCTTCGCACTGCAAAGAAGGCGAGGAGGAGGCCTTAGAGACCAAATCCGTGGAGGATGTGCCTGACTGGCAGAATATCATAGCCCATTCTTCTTCGACCACTTAGCGACCAAATCCGTGGAGGATGCGCCTGAATGGCAGCATATCATAGCCCACTCTTCTTCGACCACTGTGTGCTATAGGTAGTTGCACAATCTCTTGGTGTGATGCTCATCTGCAAGAATACTTGAGAACAAACATGGCTGTAATGAACTTGACCCTTAGTTCGTGTAAGAGGTTCGGAAGAGCTAGTTCTGTAAGAGTTAGAGTTGGTCCTACATACCGAATGCACACATCCTTGTATCTTCTTGTTCAACCGGTTCAATAGTTTCAGAATCAGATGCACCGACCATCGGCCCTTCCCTTCTGGGCATATAGCGCTCGGCAGAGCCAAACAATAGAACTACTGAAACCAACTATTCCCATATTGAGTGAAAATGAAAACAACGAGCTACTATGGGGATGATCAATATACTAACAGCCGTTCGAGAGCTTTCAACTTGATCTCGTCTGCGCATACGCATGGATGACTTGCTTTGAACATGCCAACCTTACACCGGAAGCCATGAGTAGAAGCAGAGTAGGACACATAGCACTGCACTTGTCCTTTGGGAAAACACTATGAAGCTTCCATCTTCCACGTATAGTTATGGAGCTTCTATATCCGTTTAATGACTTGGGAAAAAGCCTAAACATTTAAGCTTCTGAACTAGGAAAAAGACTAACATTTAACGCTATGAACTAATGCTAATGCTAGACATAAAGTCTAGCATTAATCCACTATCTCATTTATATGTAAATTATCTGTCTTTCTTGTAATTTATCCTAGTTCTACCTCAATTTGAAGCCAAATAAGACCTCAAACTAGAAAGTTAGGATAACAAATGAAATATCACTTAGAAAATTACATAATCCATTAAAAGTTTGGTTAAAATAATGTATTACATTGGTTTTTTTGTGTAGGAACTAATATAGCAACTAGAATCGATTACTAAGAGTCCCGAGCCCGAAGGGCAGGGACTAATAAGATGCAACCCTTCATTTTTTTTTTTAATTCTCACGTATGAATTTTGTCATAGCTTGTTTGGATGCGATGGTACTCACAATTTTCTTTTTGTTCGGTTAATAACTAGATGAAGCCACTTAAAAAAATGCATCCCACGATGATGGATTAATATCCCGACAAGGAATACTCAAGGACTAATCCTTAGGATGGTTTTGACTTATGTTATTGGATGTTACATAAATCTCGAATTTTCGGGTATAACTCTCAACATTTTCAATAGATCCACAAGATGCAAGTTGAGATGATTGCCTTATTGACTGAAGTAAACTATTTTTTAAAGGGAGAGGAGACTGAAGTAAACTATTTTTTAAAGGGAGAGGAGACTGAATCCTTGAAGGACAATAGCCACGTGATATTTTTCTCAACGAGTGGTGACTAGATATACCTTTTGATTCATTTATTTTTCTTCAATATGCAACATAGTAAATTTAGTGCAATTCATATTTAATGTGGCATTGTCTATATATATATATATATATATATATTTTTTTTTTTT
>CBVK0103234404.1:0-12413 GCA_900067695.1 Picea abies
ATATATATATATATATATATATTTTTTTTTTTTCATCTCATTTTCGAATAAGATATTTCTTTGATTTGCAATGGAACAATTTATTTCTTCAACAACAAATTATGTTTTTTTTTTTTTTTCATCTCATTTTCTAATAAAATATTTCTTTGATTTACAGTAGAACAATTTATTTCTTCAACAACAAATTATGTTTTTTAAATAGAAAAATGCCCTGGTATTGTCAAAGATCTAGAGTTTCAACGACTCTAAAAATTGAGTGGCTAAAGGCCCGTAGTTATCTGGGTAAATGAAATAAATTTTGACCAAAGGTTTGGTGGCCAAAGGCCAGAATTAGACTTGCTCTCATACCAAATGCGACAAACAAACTTGTTTGAAAAATATAAGAATATCCAATTTAAGTAGGACAAAATAGAGAGATCCATAAGGATAAATATAATTGATAAATATGAATGTGATATGCATAAAAATGAGAGTGAGGGCCAAATATATACCCACGTAATGGTATATGTGACCTTTCATTAGGAGGTGTCTCTTCATTATATATTAATTAATACTTATTTGTATCTATATGTGTTTGTTACAAATAACATAAATTATACAATCTGTCTTTAGGGTCAAGAATACCCTAAAAAACAACAATAAATCCATTTTTAATATCCTTCACAACAACCCTATTATGCTAGTGTTCAACCTTCTTCTTGGTTTGAGTTAGTTGGGGTAAATACAACAAATTGACACTCAAACTTGGTACATGAAACAAATCAACAATGACATCATTTAGACATCCAATCCTACCGCAACTAGCAACAATAAAATGTTCATAATCATCTATAACAAAGGTTTATTCTTTTTATTCATAATCATCCCATATTTCCATAGTGTCAACATGTCTTCTTCTTCTTACCTTTCTTAGTCTGTGGCTGATCATCAATATTTTTCTAGTCAATATGGTTGACATTATCTTGATCTTTCTCTTGATTGTATCATCAACATTCTAAAGTTACGATAGAATTTTCCCTTAAGGACATGATATTTTTTCTTAATCTCAATTTCACCTTCATTAAGAAACTTTTCCCATGCCCTAATTAGGAAACCACAATAAGAATAAAATGTATAGTCTTTATCATCTTCTTTTTTGGAAGCCCAACTAGCACATAATGTTAAATAAAATGCATCAGAAGGTGTCTTCATATTAATTAAGATAAATTCTATAATATGATCTTCTTTATTTAGAAAATACTTACCACGTTCACCCAATTGGAAATTGTAGCTCCACTCGAGCCAAATAATATTTAATCCTATCAAAGGAGAGGGGATTTAGAGATATCAAGTATTTACCACCCTGCCTAATCTAACTTTCATCATTCTTGTTGAATAGAGTCTTCAACTTCTTCCAAACTTGATTTGGATAGTTGATTCCACTTGTATGAAACAAATCTCCCTTGATATGTAGGTTGTAATGACTCTTACACCCTCACCATTTTTCTCATTAATAATGAACTTATCATGTTCATCCTTAGGGTCTAGAATTGAAGTTTTTGTAAACTTCAAAATCTCTTTAATCCTTAATTATGTTTCCATATATTGTTCCCATATTCCATAGTTGTGGTCATTCAAAACTATAGGTTATTTCTTAGAACTCATAATCACTTTGTAAATACCTAATACAATCTAGAAGACAAAATTTTGAGTCAATCTACTAGAGAGATCCAACTTGATAGGAGCGTGTACAAGCGATAGCCTCTGGGGTGAATTGTATAAAATAATTTGGGTCTCAAACCACAATACTAATACCATGTTGGAGAACAAGGGAATTACATATGTGAAGAACAATGAATTTCAAGAAGAGGTGGAATCTATTGATATTGTTATAGCATTGAAGCACAAATGAGGACATCTCAACACATGGAATAATAGAAAAAATTGATTGATAGGTTGATATTTCTTGTCTTGACCTACACACCAATTGATTGAGTCGGTACCACCTTTGGTCAATCCGACTATCTAGTCAACTTCCCTAGTTGACCTTTGATTGTGGATTGACCATTTTCCGAAGATCTAGAGATTTGATGAACTTCTTGTTGTTTCAACAATAGATTGTATAAGTTTGACTTAGTGAATTAAGTAACACATAAAACAATAGAGAGGAGACAGACATTGTTTACATAAGATAGGCATCCATTGTTTACACAAGATAGTGACAGTGAAAACAATAAGGTAGTAACATCTTGAGAACATATGTTGTAGTAGGTATAACACAACCTAAATTGTTAAGAATAATCATATTGAAGATAAAATCCTCCCACAAATTAAAAAGTAATAATATTAAAGTTTTTTTATGATGAAACATTGGGGTATAGAAAATATATCTTAGATCAATGTTTTAGGTAATAGTGGTCAATGAAATATCGATTGCTACAATCCTATGATCCCATGCCCAAGGGAGGGATATTAATATTTGGAATTAAATATTATGTGGAAATTAATAATAAAAAACATGGTTTTTCTTTTTACATTAAAATATCAATAGTTCGAGTGTGCTAAATTTATACTTCAAAAGAATGAAGGGGGAATAAAAGTATTTAGACTACATATACATGAAAAATGGACATGGTAAAATTGAAACCTGATTCTTGTATCCTAGGTTTTATGTATGGGGTTGATGGCTAGGTACTGTATAATCCACATGACCCTTTGTCTAGTAGCATTAATGATGATTAGATGGGGATAGTTGGTTGGTGGTGGATAGTAGGGACATGATGAAACCACCTTTTGGTCCTAGAGTATGACCTAAAAATACTTCTATTTTGTAAAGATATCGTCATCTACAGACGTAAGGAAACATGTTAATAGCACAAGACCTAAAGGAAACTAGTAGGAGTGCAATTCCCCCCCCTAGCTAGTTATTTCAGGTGGCCATGTTTTGTTTGCACATGATGATGTAGTTTCACATCAGGGTATTGATATTGTATAAATAGATGCTAGGATGGTTTCCTTGAGTAGTGTAGACTTTTCTTTCTTTGGAAAAAAATAAAAATACATGAGGCTAATTGAACAAGGATAATGTGGTAGTAGTGGGTAGGCCGCATAATATGGTAAAGGGTTAATGGAAGGTCAAGGTATATGCGTGAGTGGTATGGAGTGGAGCAAAGACATGCTGGTGAAGTAAATTGGATGTGGACAAGGAAAGAAATTAAGAAGTGGTGGGACATTGAGGGATTATGCATGTTATAGCTCATACAACTATTAGTGAAAAGTGTAGTAGGGAAGGAGAAAGATGAAGCAGTGAATACCCTTGTATGATGTTGCATGAAAGACAAACACAGAAAGGTGGGGATTTATCCTTCCCCATTGTGCTATATGAGGGATCCATGCGAGTAGACTATGAGAGGTGCAACAACCCTATGAATTGGGGTATGAGGAAACCAAGGAGTATGGGTGAGGGAAGTTCTTCCTTTCACTTGGTACAAGTGGTGACATGAAATCATGGAGGGTGATGAATAAATGGTAGAGGGAAAGCTACCATTTATAAAAGAATTTAATTTTTTTATTTATGAAAATATTGTAGCTAAACCATGTCAAAAAACCAAACATCAACCTCATAAAGAAGAAAATTTTACAATTTCTAATGACAACATTGTTTTAATTATGGTGGAAGGTATCTTATGTCGCTTGTGGAAAATATCCCGGTGGTCTATCTTGAGTGGTTGAGTGCTTTAAGCTTCATGTAAGATCTCTTAGGATAGATCCCTAGTCTAGATTCATTTTTTTCGTACCTCATTCAATGTCCCTATTGGGTCAAGCATCGTAATAAGTGCTTGTTGATATAAAAGACTGTTTCACGATGTTTAAGTCAACCTCACGAGGACAAGACCCCCCTGCATTTTTCAAGAGGTGGTACTCCTCTATTTTAAGATTGCATGCAGAAATATAAACAATGCTTGAGAAGGACCATGCTTATTTAAAATAAATATTGTCATGCAAAGAATACTTGAAATGGGACCAGGTATCCTAAAAAGGAATCTATTTACAATACATTACAAAATTCATAAACCAACAAAGTATGAAGAAAAATAGGATGACATTTCCATAATAACATTCACCAAGACAAAACACAATATCAAAGTAAAAGGAACAATAAAGTATAGTCTGCATATGGTAGAGAACTTTATATGATTATTTCATGAGGCACAAAAAATATTATTATAGATACACATTTTGAATCTCAATATTGAAACCAAATTATTTGAGATTGCAGTAATGTAATATCCCAAAATAGTTATCTTGGAATCTTAAAAATAATAAATATGTCTTTAACAAATACAAGGTAAATGTATTTAAAATAAAGCTTTGTGTGTGTCCTTCAAAGAGGACTGAGATGGGGCTCCTGCTGACCATAAAATGAAAATACCTAGAAGACAAAAGAAAAACAATCAAAGATCAGCCCAGGTTTCATAGATTACCGGGAAATGGAAGGAAATGTGACAAGTGATTGTAGAAGAATGATAACAAGAAAAGGAAAAAGGTTGTTGCTTGACTCACTGTGATGGAAAGTTTTTCTGAATCCATTACCTGACTGGAGGTTCTTCTTTTGTAGGTGGTTGTTGAGGATGAGGTGGCATAACTACTGCAACCGTTTCTTTTTATTATGGTTAAATGATTTTGATTAAGGATTTTCTTAACCATTCTTCAATATATTCCCTCATGGGGGCCACCATGATCTAATGCCTTGTATTCATCTCGAACAATTAATTCTCCATATCTCTCAAATCCATGCTTGATTGGTGCAACATGTCATCTACCTCAACATTTCTTTTGATGTACTTGACTAGCCACCTTTCGACTTATTCTTCGGAGAATTATATTGTTTCGATGAACTCATTTCCCCATACAACATTTAATACATTAAGTTGTTCTATTAATGTTTCTTTAGATGAAAGCATTGTATCCATTAATAGACCCAGGCCATCAAGTTCTTTTGTGATATCAACAAGATTAAATAACAAGTCACCTCTTTTTTTTTTCAAAGCATCTAATTCACTTAATATCATTTCCTTTAAATTTATAATTCTCTTCAACCAACATGCATTGATTTCTTTCATCCAAATATTTTAAGGAAGGTTCTTCTCTCTTATGTGGATATCACTTAAGCTTGAAACTCTGGCTGAGAATGTACCCACAACGTCCTGGTAGAAAGCTTCATCATTCTCCAGATCCTTCTGAAGATATTCTTTAAAATTTGTAATTATTGTTGCAAAGTTAGTGGCACTATGAGAAATATCCCAAATTTCTTGAATCAAATCTATCCTTTTCTAGATCCCATCGTCAACATATTTTCTTATTGTTTGTAGTAAACTTGATGAACCTTTACATTTGTCATTGCTTTTTGGGATATCTTCTAAAGTGAGCGTTGGCTTAATTGTACTCAAAGCTTCTAGAAATAAAGGTCTTGGAATTAAGGCTGCCTCTAATTATTTTATTTTTTGTTTTAATTCCAAATTTTTATTTTCCATAGTACTGAAAAATTGTTTTGGGGCTTCTCCGGTTGCATGGTGAAATTGTACAATTTTTTATGGTGCAATTCCGTCGAAATCAATTGTTGATTTCCATTTCTCGGATGACTTTTTATTTTTTGTATTGACTTTTTGGATTAACAATTTTTTGGACAGTCGATTGTAGGTCACGTGGTGCAAGGTTACAATCTCTTCTTCGAATATCTCTAGTTCTTGAGTGATTAGGGCTTCAACTATTTCTTAGGTTTCCAACAATCTTTCCTCAGGCCAACTGGGTTCTTTGATAAGTTCATCCACATCCATAACTTGTGGGATTTCTTAGTTTTCAAGTATGCCTAGCCGTGTTTTCTGTGTATTCCTTTTTCTTTTTGCAGAAGTATATACAGTATGATATTTTTCAAGGTTTTTCTTGGGTGGGTCCTTATCACTGCCATCGTCTGAAATTCTGGCTGGTGTTTTCCTGATCTCCATACCACCACTCCTAGGTTTTGTTCTTACCGATGTACTTTATTGAGATACAGTTGGTGAATTGGGATTTTCGTCTGCTACTTCTCTGCCATGTTGTCGATATGCTTCATTGGTACTGATTAATTCCTCCATGTCATTCAAATCTTGGTCAACTGAAACTTCTGGGAGGTCTAAGTTATCTCCACCTCCTTCTTTAAATTGCTCAATTTTGGTGAAATAAGAAGAATAACCAATTGAGGACATATATGTAGTAAACATATCATTTGGGTTGAAACCCTCACAAGTTCAACTTCCTTTAATCCAAGTTGGTCAAGATGACCTGCAAGTTCATCCAAATGGGATATGTGTTTTACAATGATTTCTCCAATTTTCCAAGGCAGGGGGATGGATTGCTTCTTTCTCTTCTCATTGAAGAAGTGATCCCAAGTCATGTATTGCCTGCAAAATTCTTCAACAAAATGCTTGTATGATACATAAAATGAGAGAAGGAAAGGATTCTATTCACATACAAATAAACTAATAATACTGAAATATCCAATAGTCTCAAAATCTCCTTTCCCTGCGAGAAATATGGTGGCTTTAAGTTATAACCTTGACGGGTTAGGGCCAAAAAATATTTTTTTGAATTCTGAAATAAAATTATTGTGAACTGGGTAGAAGTGATACTGAGATTTGTGCCTATACAAGGATGAATACCGGGAGAAGAATGGTTCTTATTTATAGTCAATGCTCCTTTCCCTCGACAAGTCTTCAAACAAATGACAGTAGGCTATGGAGAAAATAAGGTAGGATGTCATACAAAATTTCCTAGTCTTTTTCAAATTACTTAATTGAAATGAAACTTCACAAGAAATAATGTGGCTCCAATATATATGATGGAGTTTCCATGCAGAGCGAAGTGAAGGACATAAATAATATTTCTTGGTACAAATGGCATAGATTCTAGATCAATAATACGAGCAAATAACCAAGAAAATTCCCTGTATGGGTATTTCAAGGAACTTACCTCAATCTTGGAAACATTAGTTTTATTGTTTGGGTTGAAAATATAATTACTAAGAATTTTTTCTCCCTCTTTGTGCTGTTTGAGAAATTCATTATCCTCTTCGACCTTGAATCACATGGTGGGAATGGGGAGCCACAAAATTCCGGTGAACACCAAAGCAACTAAAGAGATAGGTTGTTTTCCTTGGAGTTGGACTATTCTATTCTCTAAATTAAACTTTTTTGTACACCACTGAATGAGTTCTCTGAAATCTATTACCTTTGGAACACAACTAACAAGGGATGTTCTTAAAGTGATCGAAATCAGGTTCATCATTTTCTTAGCTAGAGAGAGGGCCTTGTAGTAGTTGTGTCCTCGCGACCACTTAAATTGTTGATCCTCATGCCCAATTGAGTTTAGTGTATCCTTGGAATACAACTCCTTTTTCTTACTTGACATTATTTCCTTGCTTTAGTTTTGGCAATAGGTGGTGCTACTGTCGATATTTACAACTTGGCATATTAGTTCTTATTTAATTTACCATGTATTGTCTTGATCGTTTAATCACCGTAGTTCTTATTTCAAGGTTACCATCTTGCACAATGAGATTTTTGAATTTATTACAAGGTTTACAATATTTTCATGAATTTAATAACAATATTATGTTCACACAAATGGCAGATGATGTGGAAAGGGAAATAAATGTGATGGGAAGTGGTGATGGGATGTCGTGGAATATGAAAAGTGGTAAGTATGGAGGTGCATAACAAGGATTATAAATTTTGTTATGTAGTGTGTGGGATTGTGGATCTGTGGGCATGCGGGTCTAGAAGCATATGGGAATGAAAAGGTAGAAGTGAAAGTATCCCGCACCCAAAGTAAGAAAATTGGCTAAGTATAGGATAGGGTGATTTTATGGGTTGTGAAACTAAAAGGTACATTTTGTAGAATGTGAGATTGTGGGTTGGTGAGTATGTGGGTCTGTGGATATAAGAAAAAGGTAAATGGGATGGTTAGTCGTCTTGCATCCACATTTCAAGAAAATGGCTAAGTATGAAAGGTAAGAGAAAAGGTGCATTTTAGAGGATGTAAAGGTAAGAGGTTGGATTTGTGGGTAGCACAATTATGGGTTTGGGGACTTATGGGTATGTGGGTTTTGGGCATGTTGTACTCTCACATCACTAATCCTGCATCACTCAAAAAAAACTAAGTGTTGGAAAATTTGAAAGAGGAGAAAAGAGACCAAGTAAAGAGATTCAAGAGCAAAAGAAAAACAAAGGAAGACTCTTAAGGATAAGTATATATGTGAACATATTGATCATGAATGTGGATCAAAATATGGCTCCATAATCCTCTTCCATTGGGAAAATGGAGTAAAAAAAGGAAAGAAAACGAGTAAAGAAATGAGAAAATATTGAAAGGATATATATACAAAGGAGTACCAAGAGAATTATGTACAAAATTTGGTTTAGGGGTTTCAACAGAAGAAATATTTTAAATATTGCTTGTTTACAGGAAATGACTGAATTCTTCCTTTCATATCATTCAACAAGTATGGATTATAACCAATAACCTTCTCAATATCATATAGACCGATCTAGAGAGATTCAAATTTTGTGTGGAAGGATGGGTTTTCCTTTTCTTTGTTCCACAACAAAACTAATTGATCCTTTGTATAATATTTTGAAGTAATACTCTTATCAATATCTCATTATATCTTTTTATATTCTAACTATAAGAGCTCATTATATCTTTTTTGCATTGGTGACTGTTCTTGTCTATTCTCATTGTTTTCAAAAAGAGAAAGGGAATTCAATTGTAAATGTATCGGTAGTCTTGCTTCTTCCCCATAAAATAAAGTATATGAAGAATGTACAATACTATCTTTTGGAGTAATACAACTAGTTCATAGTGCATCTATCAATTTGTTGTACCAATTCTTATTTTTGGCCTCAATTGTCTTCTTGATGATTTGAATTAATGTTTTATTTGTTGATTCTTCCAACCCATTTCCTTGTGGGTAACAATTGGATGATTGACCCATGATGATTCCACATTATCCACAAAATTTTGTGAATTTTGATCCAATAAAAATTGAGCCATTGTCCGTTATGAAATTTTCTAGTACAACAAATCTTGACAAAATATTCTCCTTTAAAATATGAATTAACTGCTCTGAATATACATTTCTCAAAGCCACTACTTCTTACCACTTTGTAAAGTAACTAGTTGTAGAAATGATATAAGAGCGATCTTTGCTAGATTTAGGGTTTATTGGACCAATCACATCTAAACCCCATTGAGAAAATGATTGTTCCACCATTGTATATTGTAATGGAATTGCAAATCTTTTCATTTTTCCTGAAAAAGTTTGACATGAGATGCACTTTCGAACAAAATCATAAGAATCTTTAAAAATAGATGAACAATGATAACCTGCCCAAATGAGTGAGTTGTCACAACTGGCAAAACATTTCCACCAAAAACACCACTATGAAATTATTTAAGTACTTCTTGGACTTTGAATGATCTGAGCACCTAAATAATACATTGTCAAAATTTCTTTTGAACAATACATCATATACTAAAAAATAATGGTTTGTCTTCATTGTCAAAATTATTCTTTCTTTAGAAGACATTTCAACAGGGATATGACCGGATTTCAAATAGAAGATTTTATCCTTATACCATTACGTGTTAGTGAAACTTTTTCCTTTTATTATCACATTAAAGCCATTGGAAGGATACATATCCATAGATTCAATTCTTTTCATGAATGTTCATAACCCCTGCCCCTTGACTATTTTCAAAGGTTTAATTTCTAGATCATATTCTTGAAGCTTTGCCAACCAATTTTCCCATCTTCCTTCTCTGAGTTGTTTATTTAGCAACAATTTTACTGGTGAGTGTGGGACATAAGAAATGATATGAGTTGATAAAATGTATGTCTTGAAATGAGCCATTGCTTTTATGAAGGAAAGACTTTGTTTCTCAATAATTGAGTAATTTAATTCATAATCATGCAAGGTTTTACTCATGAAAGAAATTGGGAGTTCTTCCAATTTTTGATTTTTTTGAGTAAGGATAGAGGCAATGGTTTCATTTGAAGAAAATGAATATAATATGAATTCTCTATCAAAATTAGGACTAACAAGCAAAGGGGTGATAGTAATGGATTATTTAATTTCTATGAAGGCCCTTTGAATATGTAGTGTCCATTCAAACTTTTGATCTTTCTTCAACAATTTATTTATTGGATTGACAATGGTAGTATAATCAGGGACAAAAATTCGAACAAAATTTATCTTTCCAAAGAAATATTGCACTCCTTTTCTTGATGTTGGAGGGTTCATGTCATTTATTTCTTTGATTCTTTATGGACCAATATATACTCCTTCTTTTCTTACAACACGACCTAACAACTTTCCCTTTGTTATGGAAAATAAAAACTTTTTTGGATTTAAAGATATTCCATATATTCTACATTTTTCAAAGACCCTTCTGAGATGTTTGATATGTCTTTCTCTCAGTTTTGAATAGACTATTAGGTCATATTGATAATCATCCATACACTTTCCAATAAAATCTTTGAAAGATTGATCCATTTCTCTCTGGAATGTTGCACCGATGTTATTCAATCCAAATGACATTCTAACATAATCATAGGTTCCCCATGGTGTTACAAATGATGTTTTTGATCTACATTCTTCTATCGCCAAAAAATGGTTGTAACCTGAAAATCCATATAACCTAGACATTAATGCATAACCAATAAGATGATGAAGAAGCATCTCCATATTTGGTAGTGGATAATTGTATTTTATGCTTTCTCGATTGATATCCATGAAATCAACACAAAGGCGTATTTCACCATTCTTCTTTTTTACTACCATAAGGTTTGAGAGCCACTTCGAATGTCTGATAGAAAAAAATATACCATCCTTCTTTAATTTCTCAATTTTTTTCTTCACTAGAGGATTTATCTTGGGATTTATCAATCTTAACTTTTGGTTGAATGGTTTTGACCCTTCTTTTAGTGGTATGGTACACTAAAATATGGACTTGTCATATTCCTTTAAATCATCATAGCTCCAGCCAAAAATGTCTTGAAATTATTTGAAAAGCTGAGTATACTGTTGAATTTATTCAGTAGTGCAACTGGTACCCAGATTTATATATTTTGGGGAATTAGGAGTGCCAATATTTATCTTCTGTGTTTCCTAAACCTTTCTGATAGACAATTCTTCAAGTGGACCTGGAATATTTTTTTGGTCATCTCTTGTAAAAATTGATTCTAAACTGACATAACTTTTGGGAGTAAGTTTAAGATTCTAATCATGCACCTCCTTTTGAAGATTTTGATCTTCTTCTAAATTGTTAGAGATCATGCAGTCATTATCAATGAAGAAATTTACAACATGCTCATCATTTTCAAAGACTTGTAAATATTCTTGGTTATCTGGTATTGAATGGTGGAAGATTGTCTTTACATGAAAAGTGCTATGACCTTGAGAATATTTTGTATTGAAAAGAGATTTGGCTACTTTCAATGAATCTACCTTTTGATTCCTTTCTGTAGGGAAAATAGATATATTTAAAGAGTTGAAAGAATCCATGAGTTCACAATTTTTTTTTGCATAATTTTTTAATTTCTCCTTTTTAATTCTGTATTTCTTTTTGATATGATTAATGATTAATTTTGAATCACCAGTGACTACCAAATTTTTGACTTTCATTTGAGGGAAAGCATCGTCCCTTGAATTAATTCCTCATATTCTTCTTTGTTATTCGTACATGGAAACTCCAAAAAATAATGGTTTGTCTTCATTGTCAAAATTCTTCTTTCTTTAGAAGACATTTCAACAGGGAGATGACCGGATTTCAAATAGAAGATTTTATCCTTATACCATTATGTGTTAGTGAAACTTTTTCCTTGTATTATCACATTAAATCCATTGGAAGGATAAATATCCATAGCTTCAATCCCTGTCATGAATGTTCATAACCCCTGCCCCTTGACTGTTTTCAAGGTTTAATTTCTAGATCATATTCTTGAAGCTTTGCCAACCAATTTTCCCATCTCCCTTCTCTGAGTTGTTTATTTAGCAACAATTTTACTGGTGAGTGTGGGACATAATAAATGATATGAGTTGATAAAATGTATGTCTTGAAATGAGCCATTTATTTTATGAAGGAAAGAGTTTGTTTCTCAATAATTGAGTAATTTAATTCATAATCATGCAAGGTTTTACTCAAGAAAGAAATTGGGAGTTCTTCCAATTTTTGATTTTTTTAAGTAAGGATAGAGGCAATGGTTTCATTTGAAGAAAATGAATATAATATGAATTCTCTATCAAAATTAGGACTAACAAGCAAAGGGGTGATAGTAATGGATTATTTAATTTCTATGAAGGCCCTTTGAATATGTAGTGTCCATTCAAACTTTT